>VZTD01004190.1:683161-800365 GCA_013397725.1 Rhagologus leucostigma | reverse complement strand
GGGCGGGGGATGCGGGGGGGCCCGGGGGGCGCGGACACGTCGGTGCTTACGGGAGCCTCGTGGCGAAGGGCGGGTGCGCCGTGCGGGGGAGGCGGGAGTGGGACCCCGGGCGCGGCCGATCGTTGGTGCGGGGGGAGGAAGGGGTTAATGCACGGAATGGGTCTTCCCTATGGAAGGATGAGAGTGGTGCACGATGAAAGGTGAAGGCGATGCGATTCGAAGCAGCGGAGCTGCGGGCAGCAGCGTTGGTTTGAGAGCAGATGTTCGGCTGAGGATTGGGGTATGCAGGGATGCTCACAAATGATGCTTTTCTGCAATTTTCCCCAGTCTAGACAGAATAGTTTTTAGGGATGTACTTCTGTTGTCAGGCAGTGTTACAAACATGTCGTTATCGAGCACCATCGCTGTGATGATGACAAGCGCTGCCATGTAACGAAGCGGGAGATGCGCTCTCATCTCAGGCTGATCCTCGGAGAACAGCGTTTTACCGCCGCCAGCAGAACGCGGAGCAGAGCGCCTCGAACCACAGACCTCTTTGCCATGCAGGATGGAAAATTTCTCCAGCCACCTGATGAATAAGTGCAGATGATGCTCTCAGAAAGTCTGTTTTCAAAGTCGCCGAGTTTCTTTAAAGTGGAAAGCTGAGTTTTGCCTTGGTCAAACTAGAGGGACAACCTCTGAGCAATAAATAAACGTTGAATAGCAGTGAGGGAAGGAGTGAGCTCCTCGTTCTCTCAGCATTGTTGTGTCTCACACCTGGCACAAACACAGTGGGACTTACCAGGAGCCATTACTACAAAAAAAAAAAAAAAAAAAGTAAATAAAGCTTATTTAACTAAAACAGCATAAAAAGTCATGTTTGTAGTAAAGCCAGCACAGAGAAAAGGCTGTTAAGGGAATGGCTTTTATCTGTCATGGTTTTATTTCACACCCAGCAGGGACTGCTCTCTCTTGAGTGTGGATCCAAGTGCTGGAGCTCAAACTCAAACCCACTGAAAAGATAGCAATGGGGAAGGCTCATTATCCATCCTTCCAATGGATTACCAACTCTTCAGGGAAGAAAAATTTATTATTCCCATGTCGTGGGCCTAATCACAATTATTCCTAAACAAGTCCAGGTTTTGAAAGCACAATAAGGTGTTTATAGCCCTCTAGAAATTTCCAGATGAAATACAGGAGAATTGTGGGTAAAATGATGTGCTGAATGGCCTTATGGAGAGAAGAAGGTTTTGGGAGGGAGGGAGAAATGCTTAATACATAGGAGAGTGGGGGTATGGTGGTACTTCAAATACTGTTGTTGGGATAGGAGGCTTCTGCTTAAACATGGATCCCACAAGCTATCATTTTCTGTCTGTATCTCATATTGCCTGTCTTCCAAAATTCAGCACTGAATAATCTTGTGGTCTAAAACCTCAGGAATTTGAGTGTTTCTGTTCCTAGGTCTGATACTGATGTCTTGTGAGAATATGTCTGTCTTGCACCCATCTGGAGCCCTGAGCTGATAACTGAGTAGTCATGTGCAAATGTCAGAGACATGGGGACTTCTTCCATAGTTAAAAATGGCAGTTATGTGGTTAGTTTAGGTATTTGTCTTTTTTTTTTCTTTATCTTGATTTTTATTTTTACCCTTCTTGATCTCTCTGTTTGTAAAATGAAGGTACATCTCTTCAGGTCTGAGCTGTTAAAATGCATACAATCTATACCTCAGCTCATACATAAACTCACTACTTTCAGCTCATCTAAATTAGTTTGTTTTTCTTTTCCCGGGGAAACATAAGCTGAAAGACATTCCAGGAGTCAGCATTGCTTAACTGAGTATGAGATTACTGCTTTGCACCATTCCTTTCTATTTCTTTTTTTCTTCAATAGAGGCAATTACTGTGGCTGGCCTCTAATGGCATTTATTTTCAAAGATAAGCATCATCATATTAGACCTTTTTTTTTTAGTATTATTACAGGCTCATTTGGCAGCATATCTCTGACATTATTGCTCTATGAAGATAGCACAAATTATTATCATGTCATGTTATATGGAAAGACTGAAATTTTATTGCAAACATGCGGAGGTATTTTTCCATTTATGTGTGACATGAACTAATTGCAAATGTCAGATGGGGAATTGTTGTCCATTTGTACCCGGACAGAAAGTCCAATAATTAGGAACTGGAACCACCTATTTCTTGTAGATCAAAACGTGGTGGATTTTCACTGACAAAATAGTGCAGACATTAATGCCTGATGGGTCCTGTTCAAGCCTGTTTGCTTCTGTGCAAGAGTTTGTCATTCAGGGTGCCGAAATTATGAAGGTAGGCTTTGGGAAATTTTCTGGAGAAAAATCCAGTCTTATTATTGTTTAAATGTTTCAAGAAAGCTGCTTGATCTTGACAAAATCATATGGCAACTGAAAAGAAAAAAAAAAGGCAAAAATCTTGGTTTGGGCAGTTTTCATGGTAAAGGCAAACCAGAGTTTTCTAGCTGAAGTTAAAGCATAGTTTTTCCTTGATTTTCTATTGAATTGTTTAAAAATGTAATTTTCTGGAAAAGGAAGGAACAAAATTATTGTTTTAATAACATTTTACAGAAATTATAAGGTTCTGACCTGATATATTAACAGTAGACTTAAGGATTCTCCCACAGAAGCCAAGAGAAATGCCCTACTCTGACGCTGCTCGTGTTTAATCAACAGCAACAGACGATAGAAAAATTAGTGATTTCAAACAAGTCAGAGGTATAGAGAGGAAACTTTTAAAAGCCCTCTAGCAAAACCACTTTTGGAGGGGCAGTGAGGAGACCTCTTTAATCAGACTCCCTTAACAGGGAGTTCAGAAAGCTGCATCTGAAAGAAGGCAGGGAAGTTTTGTTCCTAAGCAGCTGCTCAGAAGCCCCTGAGTAAGGGCAGAGCACGAGCTGTGCCTTCCCTTGGAGGAGCCATTGGTGCTGACCAGGTTGTTCAGAACAGACCCTTCTCATAGGATCACAAGGCCTCGCTGTCCCCTCTCTGAGACTTGGGGATTTGGGGTAACTGCATGGAAAACAGTGGGGGTTTGCACCAGTTCAAGTGACATGGAACAGTCTGTGTTTCTGAGCCCACAGCCGGGAAAGATTTTGGGGGAGCATTATGCAGATGTGGGCAGGAGGATGTTTGGACGTGGCTGAGATCAAAGCACAGGTCTCTGTTTCAGGCATTCATGGGTAATGAAATGCTGAGCAAGAACGTGTCCCCCAGCAAGGGTCCTGCTGCAGGGCCCTGCTGTGGGCTGGGACCCTCCTGCTCTGCTGTAATGAAGCTCATTTACAGGCTGAGATGGTGTCACAACCTGTTTGTTTCCTGGCTTGAAGGGACATTTTCACCAAATCCTGAGGTTCATCTGCTGATGTGCAGGACACGTATTCAGCACATATTTGTGTAATTCGCAAACTTCTCCCATTTTGCCTCCTGTCTGAAGTCCTGATGCAGCAGTGACTTTCCATGGACACGCCTAAAGCTGATGAAGTTCTGAGCCTGCTTAGCCTGTCGATGAGGAAACTGAGGAAGATGGTAGCTGCACGCCTGGCAGCAGCGTGACAATAACCAGTAATGAGAGAGGAGTGCTCCATCTGTTCAGACTATTCAGCTCTTGCACGGCTGCCCACGTGGCCAGGTATTTGCTATTAAATAAGATGATTAATTCCTTGACAAGTTGGTATCTGGCCTAGCAGTCCGGCATTTCCTTTCAGCATCTGTGGCTGCTTTGAGGAATGCAGCTTTATAGAATTTTACTAATTATCTAATAGCTTTTCGATCTCTTGTTTCAGTACAGGGAACTGCTGTTAATTAATTGCAGATCTTCGGCATACCACTCTTAACTGATTCCCCTAGTAAATATGTTTAACACTTGCCTTGGTTTCCTGTACATGATTCATTCGGTTGGTAAGTGATCCATCTTTGTTTGCTGTCAAAGTCTTTGAGTTGGAAGAGGACTTTAATCATGTTACTTGGCTTTCCTGAATAGAGAGAAGAAATGAAGTCAAAAAAGCACGCAATGGTAACACAGTCAAAGAAAAACCATGGCCTGGGTTTCTTTCACCAATAAAAAAGTTGTGTAAGCTTCAATTTCCCTTCCATTTTCATGAAGAACATACTGGAAACATCTATTCAGCCAAAGACATGAAACTAAAACAAAGAAACAAAAACATCTTGAAAGGAGGAAAGAAGGCACTTTCCCAGCTTATGCATTAATTAAGACCAGTCAAAGAAAGCGGCTTCAAAGGAAGAGGAAGCCAGTGGTAAGCAGAGCTGCAACTGCTTTTAATGGGCTAGAGCAATGACATGCATGGCAGGCAGAGCCATAGCAGGCATCAATGCAGCAGCGGCAGTTTAAAGGCGACAGAGAAAAAGTTGGAGGCAGAACTGAAGTTGCTGAATAGTAAAATTGTTTCACTAGCAGATTTGTCAGCCACACTGTGGGACAAAGGAACTTGTTTAGCAGAACACGATCATCTTGAGAACTGTAAATACTGCTGGTTTAAAGATAAAATCAAAGGCCTTGAGAGCAAAGCAGAAGGAGACATAAAAGTATGCATGATGGGCTTTCCTGGAGGTGAAGAGGTTTGCATCCCTGTCAAACAATTCAGAAAGAAGCTGTTAAGTGCCCCAGGTCACTCGCACCTTTAGCACCCACTCTTCCCCCGGGTGGAAGCCTGTGCAGAGCTGCATGAATATACAGCAGGATTGGTAGGTTTTCTGCACATCTCCTCAGCAGTGGTGATTTGAGAGTCTAACAGGAAAATTTATTCCCTTCCCCTCTACAAAAAAAAAAAGCTGAGTGCAACCTACAGCATACTATTATAAATATTGTATACAAGTAATAAATGGATTTGTTTAGCAGCAAAAGACAGCGCTTTATTATGTTCTTTCCATGCATATTTACTCTCAGTGCTTTTCAGCCTGTGTCCCACATCCAGCTGTCTGGGAAATCAGCTGGTAATTTGCTGTTGCTTTTGACAAGCACTTCAAGCTCATGCTTTAAAAACTTCCTAGGTCCCTTCATCAGCAACCAGTAGCACGTGTGCAATTTTACAGGAACATGATGTCTACAGAGAAGTCTCCTAAAATCGAGATGTCTCTCCTTGCTTTATTCCGAACTGGCACACGATGCAGGAAACGTGGAGTAAATGAGTGATGCCACACAGTTTATTGCTATCAAACACAGCATTCAGAGAGATGCAGCTGACACACTGGAGGGAAGCGATCACTACCCTCAGGGAGGCTTTAGTGTCAGAAGTGTCTGAATACACATCCACCAGTAGAAGCGTGGCTTATACTGCAGTGCTCATCAATATCACATTCTCATGCGATCTGGCTATCAAAGGCACGGCTGTCCCTGATGTGCTCAGATAAGCTTCACATCTGAAAAGGATCTTCCATTTTGATCTGGAGATGTGGAGGTCTGAAAAATGTACCACATCCACCACATCCTCCATGGTTTCTTCTCATGTTTAGTCATCCTGCATGTGAAAAAACCTACATCTTATTGCTAATTTAATGTTATCTAGCTTTGGTTTCCCACCACTGATTTCTGTGACTTGCTGTGCTGTGTTACTCCTGATAAAGTGCTTCAGTGTCACAAGTACATTACCTCTTAAACTCACTTCTGAGAAATGAAATATATTAAAACTCTATTTCTCACCAAAAGGCATTTCCAGCAGGTCTCATGTAGGTTTTGGAGGCTTTTATTTTGCCCATTCCCTTGACATCCTTCTCCTGCATTGTCTTACGGAGAGGTAACATTCAGCCTTTGTAACCCATTCATTTGTTCCTAGACATGTGGCGTGGGATCATTTTAGGTCTCTTTTCCTCATCAGCATATGAGGGGCACCAGTGGAGCTGGCTGCTCATGTTTTTTTCTGCTACCTAGCCAGTTTACTAATTTCAATTAAATATAATGTGACCCTGGCTTTTCAGCAGAAATCTCTATTAGCAAGTAAGTCCTAAGGTTTTTCAAACTGTCATTTTGTCTAGATCCCAAGACTGTGTCCCTAAGTTGTGCCCCAAGGTTCCAGACAGTCAGGATTCATTGGGGTTGTTGCTCCTCTGCTCAGTCTGCACAAAAAATCCTCAGCCACTTGGGATAAACCCCACATTTATCATCTCCTTCCACAACCCAGGGTGCCAAGATTTCACCATAAGGCATGTGACAATGAAATAAATGAGACCGATGGTTTCCCATTTTTTAATTGCCATGGCAACTATATTGCAACTTAGATTGATAACATTTCATTTCTGGGGCTGTATCTCTAAAAACATGGCATAATTTAGCACTCAGAGCCATCCCACCAGCCTGCCAGCCACACCATACAGCAACATGTTGTTGCAGCAGTGCTACTGGAGACTCCCATGCACAGGGTTGCTTTTTCTTCCACATTTCTTCTCAAATAATGCAGCATTTCAGAAGGGAAGGCTGCGTATTTGGTAGCTGTTTTTCAGAGGGGAGTATCTTGCACTTTTCTGAGTGTCTGTAGGAGTGTGTGTTTAAGCCAAGTTCAAGTCCTTTAGTGGTTCCCTACAATTCAGGTTCCTTTCATGTAACATTTTGCTAAATTTAGGGTATTGAGCTTAAATTCACTGTATGAGACATCTCCAGAGATGAGATGTGTCTTTTCTCAGCCTCCAGAAACTGTGCTGCCTGCAGCTTACTGTGGTCTTTAGATACCATGCAACACATGCTATTCAAACATGCAAGCCAGGAAAATAAGATGTTTACCCAGCATGGATCAGAGGCAGTCCTATTTTTAAATCTGCCTTGGGAATGTGGGAAGCAAAGTGTCTCAGGAGGAAATCCAGGCTGGAAAAGGTAGGAAGTCATACCAAGGCTCAGGTTTTTTATCTGAGTTGTGCTGCTGCTGGGCAGAGCTGTGCTGGCCTCAGGACAGGCAGGAGAGGGCAGCTGGGGCAGGAGCAGGTGGCTCCATGCCCAGGTCCATCTGCCAGGCCGAATCCCAAGGCCTCCCTCCAGGAGGAGCTTGCTTCCCTTCATGTCTTGCTCTCACTGAAGCCTTCTTGGTCAAAACTCACAGCTACTTTTACCTCCTGCTTTCAGCCCTCCTCTTTTATTTGTAGTCCTGCTTCTGGGCCAAGGCCTGCTCTGAAACCTCCTGAAGCCAGGAAAACTGGGAAAGGTCTTCAGCATCACTTGACCTATTTACAGCTCTCCTCTAATTAGCCTCAGGTTACAGGCAGTATTGGGGAAAGGCAGTTCCCATGGAAAAAGGATTTGGTGTGGATGGCATGTCCTGTGAGAAAAACTCAGATCCTGGAAGGAAATGCTGGCCGTCATTATGTCAAGGGTCTCTGCTGACACTTCATCGTGTTTCTATCTGAAAATGAATCATTTGCTGTTATAAACAAATTCTAAGATGATTAAATGAGGCGGAGGAGAAACACCAGTATTAGCCACATTCTCAGTCTGCAGAAGGGACTTTTTACTTGTGTTCCTGATATTTTCCATTTTATTTCTCAACTAGAAAACAAACCATGGCTTACATGACCTTTGGGGGCCATGTTCACTTCCCAGCTCTGCAGGGTAACACTGGCCAAGCCATTTCAGCTCAGGAGTTAATGGCTTTGCTTTCACATCTTTTATCTGCTTGTATTCTCAGATCAGCATTCCCCAAACTCCACCAGCCCATGGTCTACAAAAGTCAGCACCACCCCTTGCTCTCCCTGTGAGCCTCGGTTTTAACTTCTGAATGTCCTGTGCCTGTGAGTAGCATCAGAGCGGGTTCCAAGAGCCATGGGCTGGTGTGGCCAGCAGGGTCAACCCTTGTGGCCAGTGGGGTGGGCTAACATGGCCAGTGGGGTGACGTTTTGGTGCAGGAGATGGTGGTGGTAGGATGGACACCTAAAGCCTTGTGGACAGGCACTTGGAGGAGCACTGGTGGTATGCCAGCTGTGAGTATTAATGATGCTTGTTGATCTGGGAGTTCTTCATGCTGTTGAGAGAAAAACAAGCCTTAAAAACAGCCTGAAACCTGAATCAGAACCGGATTTAAGGTGTATGTCTCAGTATTTCTAACCAGCTGGTTTAAACAGCTTCTTGCATGGTGAGCTGGCCATTCTTGGTTTGATCCCTGGGCATATACATGCCCCGCATTAACAGTTGCCAAAGGTGCCAGGTCCTATAGCTCTCAGTAACAAAATCCTATTAACTGACTGCTCACATAATTCTGTGTCTAAAATGTAAGACATTTCTTTTCTTAATAGTGTCAGTAGTCAGCATGTTGGTGATGTGAGGTAGTCAGATGTAGTTATAACAGGAACCAGGAGTGGGATTAAGAAGTTCCAGGTCAGTTGTGTCTCTCAAAATACGGCACTGTTCCCTTGGAGAGCTCCTCCATATACCAACTGCCTCATTCTTTGAGCTGCCATAGACAGGCATGGAGCACAGCATGCCTGTTCTGCAGTGGCTGCCAGGAAGATGCCCTGTGTTGAAATGTTAAAATTGAAAATACGTTTGGGAATATTTCCCTGCCAGTCTTTCCTGGTAGACCTTTGAGCTCAGAAATGCTTCTGCAGAGGATGTGGGTTACCCTTGTGAGGAATCCGAGTACCCAGTGCACAGTCATTTTCAGTTTTCCCAAAGCGGTATCGCTTTCATGTTGGCAGATAGGAGATGCTTGTGGTTAGGAGAGCAATCCAGTTTCAGTAGCAGAATAATATCTCTATTGTTCAGTCTAGTTTCTAAGAGCTCTGTGATGCCACAAGCATATAAACAACGGGAACTAAAGAATAAGGCTAGGAAGGTGAAATCGCTCATTCCTTGGTTGTCTGTGAACCTTCTCTGCTCACGGAACTGAAGAGCAGAAGGACGTTCAATTTCCTGCTAAAATTTAATATTGTAGCCACCGACTCTGCATCCCACGTCCCACGTCATACCACCTTTTGATACTTCTGAGCAAGAGGGAAAAATGGAAGCCCTTACATGTCCATGCCAAAGCAGAGCCCTTCAAAACAGAGAAATAAATGATCCTGGGAAGTTTGAAGCCTCTGACAGGGACGGCAGTCACTCTACAACGTGTCCCTCACCTGGGACAAATCACAGTCATGTGTGGCCAGGCCGTCGAGCTGTCAGAGCTGACTACTGTAGACTGTGCAGACCCAGGGAAATCTACAATTCCAACAGCAGATGGCACAGTCCTAAAACTAAAATCAGCCTGCAAGGGGAGATACTGCCTGAGCTGTGCATCTGAGCGTTCCTTCAAGGGGATCCTGTGGATTTGTCAACCTAAGCACACTGGTTTTAAAAGTAGTGTGTTTTCTCTTTAGGATGAATTTATAAAAGAAACTGCATATATGAGACAATCTGATAGCAGTGGAGTTTGGCTTAGGACTCTCAAGTACAGCTGACAGCTTAGGTGCAATTGTAAGTTTTTTTGCTTCCATGGCTTGTAAATCACTCTTCTGCTCATCCTGCTATGATGTAGAAACCATTTACAGTGGCCATAGATACAAAGAAATTCTATTTACTGGAAAGACAGTGAAACCCCAGAATGATTTATTTGAACAGTAATGTCTTAAATTTGCTTTTATGTGGACATAATCCTTTTGTGTTTCTTAACCATTGTCCAGAATCACACCAAATTAGGCACAAAAAATGTGTTCTGTTATGTTTGGAATTTTATGAACTAAGTGAGATATGGTTTAATCAACCCCATAGTCCCCAGCCCTCTACATATGAAGAAAGCAGTACAGTAGACCTGGCACTTTAGTTCCATTAGCAATTCGCATTTGGACAGGCAAATACACTTAGTTTGGCACNAGGTTCCTTTATTAAATGCTCGCTGTCCAAATGCCAGCATTTGGACAGGAAAATACACTTAGTTTGGCATTTTTTCTACAAACTTACAGAATAAAACCTAGAGATCTTCCTCCAGTAGGCAATATGGTGAGCCTGGATGTATAATACAGGAAAACTATTTCATGATGTTTAAGGAATTAAGAAACTAATCCACCCTTTTGATGCACTAAGGAATTGCTAGAGGAATTGTCTAGTGGTCAGAGCAGGAAACTGTGAGTCAAGGCATCTGTTCCCCCCTTTGTCAGTGAATCATTTCCTCTTCTTCAGGTCCCACAAAACACCCAGACAGAATCTGTCCCCAAGTAAAATATACTCTTTACCAGATCTGGTCCCCACCTAGCTCCCAGGCTTGTGGTAGAAGCTTTCACATTAGAGTCAGAAAGTCCTAGATGTCAACGTAGACAACATCAAAAAGATGTTCTGTGGTCCTGTACATGAATTTTCCCTCCGTGGGCTTCGCAGAGCCCAGAGCTCTGTTATCAGCTGCCTAGTGAGAGCACATGGAAGCAGCAATCTCAGCACGGTCCTCTTTTCGGCAGATGTCAAAGTGCAGAAAAAAAGAATTTTCCAGTGCTAAGACACACGTAGTTTGTATTAGCAATGTTTAAGGAGTGAACTATCCACCACCGTTAAGTATTTCATGACTTTCCTGCAGTTAGAAAGAGGCTGTTGTATTTAGAGAGAGATTCAATCCACAAATTTCAAATTTTTTCCTTGGGATAGGATGAATTATTTTTTGGAGCTGCCTGTCTCCACTGTTCATATAAGGAAATGTCAAGCAATTTTACTCCTAACTTACTGCCTCAATTCAGTGCTTAAATGGGTGTCTTAAACTCCTGCTGTAGGAGTCAGACCACATTAATTAGATGTTCTTCCTAATTAGATATTAGGAAGAACTTATTTACTATGGGGGTGGTGAGACACTGGAAGAGGTTGCCCAGAGAAGCTGTGGGTGCCCCATTCTTGGAAGTGTTCAAGGCCAGGCTGGATGGAGCTTTGAGCAACCTGGTCTAGTGGAAGGTGGCCCTGACCATGGCAGGGGGATTGGAATTCCAGCCCAAGCCATTCTATGATGCTGTGATTAGCACCAGCTCACTGAGTCTAACAGTATTCGTCGCTCTGTTGTACTTTCAACCGCTGCAGTTGCTGCTGCTGCTGTTTTTGTATTCGCCACACATTCCCTGCCTCCCACCACTTCACACCAAGCACTGCTGCTTCTCTTCTGCTCAGGGCTGTTTGCCCAGGAACCCGCATCTTCCCCGAGGCAGCCTTAGGCAGCAGCAGAGAAACAGCACAAGGCTTTACTGCCCAACGCACCAATCACTCATCCTCTCCCACTGCTAATCAAGCAAACAAAAATATGTGCTCTCAGAGATAACAAGGATTAAAGGTTTTGCAGTTATTTCCCAGAGAGATTCCAGGCGTTCCCATGTTTGCAGTGATTCCCAGAAGTTTACATTCCAGTTGCCTATGCAGGGAGAGCAGTGGTTTTCAATGTTCAGAGAAACACAAGTTCTAAGTCAAATAACTCTGCAGAAATGTCTCAAATATTTGAGATTCCTCCGTCAAAACTATCTGTCTGACACAAGAGGAGATCAACCTCACCTAACTACAGCTTTCTAAAAGTTAGACGGGTGAGCAGGAACCCTCAGTAACCGATGGAGGCAGGGAAGCAATCTCAGACAATGCAAATATGAAAGAAATAATGCCTTAAACAAGGGAATAACAATGGCCTATTCTGTTCTTCCTCTATTTGTCTTAAAAACAATTCCAACTGCAACTTTCTCAGGGAGAAAATAATTTTCAGTTTCCGTTCTCTGTTAAAATTCAGTTTGCATTTTCCTGATTTCTCCCAATTGGTATGGTTTTTTCCTACTCATCTGTCATCAGAGGCTGTTGTGGTTCAGGTGCATGAATGTAGGTACACGGATTGGAGATGTTTACATCTGATTTAGCTATTTTGAGCTCTGATTGCAAATGCTTCTACTGAGTGGTATTTCTTGTTCTAGGCTAGAGTAGGCCTAATGAACAGCACCCCAGAGATGCTTATTTGTCCCCATTCATAATGGGGAGAGCCTGGGGTCACTAGCTCTGGTGTGGGTGTCTACACTGCAAATGTCTAAAATTAGGTGGGATAAATCTCATGCAAGGAGCTTGATACTTTAAGCCCTTGTTCAGCAAAGCACTTACTGACAGCATAAAATGAAGCCTGAGCTTTAATGCTTTGCTGAGCTGAAGCCTCAATTACTTAAGGAATGAGATGACGGTCGTGGGGATCATAGCAGTCGGGCTTGTGCAAGGCTTATGCTGGATTTCCACCATGCAGTCCTGCATACCACTGTACTCCCCTACAGAAAACACTCTTCTTCCTTCAATTTCCTCCTCCAAACACATTTATTTCCAACTCTCCCGGGGCTTGCTCTCTCTGGCTGAGTCACCCTCACTGTGTAACCCAAAACAGGGGCAGGTGAGCCAGGGGCACCGCAGGCTGCCGGGATCCGCAGCTCTGCGCCACTGCCTCTCACTGCTTCTTAGCCTTTGGGGTTTTTGGCTTCAGTGTTTAGCATCAAATTCTTCACCACCCAGCTGAAAACTTTGCTCGAGAGTGGCAAGGCTAAATAAATATCCGGTGGTGGGATGAGTGAGCTTCGTGTAATTTGGGGCTTGTTTTTTAACTACCCTGGGTAGGTGGCTGGAGCTGGAAGTCTGAGCTTGTGGGCTGTGTTGGCACCAGCAAACTCCAGGCTTGAAGGGCACAGACCCAAGCACAGGCACCAGTACCCGTGTCGGGATTTTGGCCTGGGTCACCCCAGGGTCCAGCCCCAAAGCACCCTCCACGTCCTGCCTCCTCCTTCTGGCTACCAGGGAAACCTGGCTGTGGGAATAAACCTTGAAGTTATGCTAATTCATAGAATCATAGAATCATTTAGGGCGGAAAAGACCTCTAAGATCATAGAGTCCAACCATTAACCAGCACTGCTGTCACCCACTAAGCCATGTCCCTGAGCACCACATCTGCATGTCTTTCTTTTAAATACCTCCATGGGTAGTGACTCAATTATTTTTATAGTCACCTTGAACCTTTAGGGCAAAAACCTAATCATCACTTTTGTGCAGAAATAAGTTACATTCCTCTCCTGAGCTTGGCCAGCACATTTGGGTGCAAAAAATAAATAATGGCAGAGATTTATTATTGTTGTGCTCATGCTTTAAAGATGTCAGAGGAGAAGTCAAAATACTCAGATCAAATTGACATGCTTTGTTTATATGTGCCATCACTCTGCTACATAAGAAATGAAGAAATTAAATTACTACACTGAGATCAGCCACCAGAATGAATTGCTGCAACCCTGAGGATGTGCAGAGCGCAGACTAAGTGGAAAGTGATAACTATAAAAATGTATACTTTTCTTCCCCCTGTTACCACAATTTAGGCTCTGTACTCCTTGCTGGTTAATAAAATCAATGGAGACTCAACCCCGAGTATTGAGCAATACTGGTATTGATAATCACAGACACTTGAATTCACACAAGTCGTTAACTATCTAATAAACCAAATAAGTAAATTAAACCCAGTAGCGGCAACAGAAATGTAACTGAGAATTCAGTTATTCCAGTGACTGTCACTGCCATGGGCACGGGGACTACATTAACAGACAAGGGAGAGCAAGGTCAGCATCACTTGAAATAATAATAATTTCTCTGGGCTGGAGTACATTATGCTTCTTTCTGTAACTCCACAGAACTGATGTCCATTTCCTTGTTTCGAGTGCTTATGCCATGTTTACAAGTGCAAGTGTGAATCATTATCAAATGCATTTTGCTTGTTTTTCTTCTGGTATTTTCTATAAGAAGGGTTGCAGATGTCCATGTAAAAAAAATTCAAAGCATTCTGTCTTTCACTCCATTAACACACAAAAACTTTGGAAGATAACAAGGCATACTTAAGTTTCTGGTTTTCCTTTCTGATGATACATTTACAATTTTTAAATGAGAAATAAATAGTTTTTTCTTCCAATTAATTGTGTCAAGTTTTTATTATTAGATTTTCACACATTTAGCAATAAATATGGTATTTTTACCTTTTTTACACCTTTTATTTGCACGAAACTATGTAAATATTCCCACTAAACTGCAGGCCAGAAAATAGATGTGTGTGTGTTACTACTTCCAGAAATGCTTTTTGGTAACATAAATAAATGCTTTTGGAGTCTTTCAAGGTGGTAAAACCTTTTTTAGTAGAAGTTAAAACACTGTTAATGAGAAATGTTTAATCTCTTTGACAAGTTCTCAGGGAGAAATCAGTGAATAAGATTTTTGTTAGCTTTTCTTTTTCATTATATCATGTATGAATTAAAATATCTCTGTAAAATAAGCTGTACGGATAAGTTTAATTTTCCATTACTCTAAAAGCAGTATCAAGGACAAATTTACCTGCAGTTCTTATTTCTAATTGTCAAGTGCTCAAAATGTAATGAGTAATTAAAAGCCACTAGCAGTGCAAAAAATGTATAAATTCAATAACAGTAATTAATCTCCCTCCTTGCATAACTCACAAGGTTTCACAGTTCTCTAGAATTTCTCTTTTATGTAAGACAGCAACTGAGTCAGAGACTTCAACACATTTTTATGAGCTCGGTTGGTGCACAGCCCCTGTTTGCTTCGACCGTGGTCATGAGATGATCTACATCCAATTAAGGCTCAAAGGCTGTGGGTTAGATATTCATTACACAACCCTGATGACTGCGTGCAGCAAAATTGCGTAATGTCTTTGTAAATCTTATTTGAAAGAACGAGCCATTGAATTAAAAAGTGATGTAAAGCTCAGACCTGCCCTTTCAGATGTTGCATTTCACTACGCACTTTCAAGAATGAGCAGGTGGCGAGACGAGCCTTTGCTTTCCCCAAAACAGCCTGGAGGCAATGGCTGGGCACTCAAGGTCCTACTCTGACTCGGTGGTTTTTATAAAAGTAAGGTATCCACTGAGGAGTCAGAGTTTAGGCAGTTTATATTGCAGCCCTTATTCCCTTGGCATTTACTTTGGTTTAATTCTATTTATCTGAGGGGCTGTAAGGTTTCTGCCCACAGAAGGAAACTGCTGTAAAATCTACGGATACAATCGTATGCATGACAGCATCTTAGTTCTAGAAATACAGGAGAAGCCTAAATATTTTGGTATTAGGTTGTGGCACGTGCTTTGGCTGTGAAACTGAAGTTCCCATGTGGATCAAGTGCACCACACTGCCACTGAAAACCAGCATGCCTGAAGCTGAGGTCATGTAAAACTTTCTGTTTTGATGATACTGTAGAGGCAGGAGCGAGCATTTAATAAAGGAACCTTTCCTCTTCATGCTAGTCCAGATCATAAGGCCCCTAAATTGCCTGCAGAGTGCTGTACCACATCACTGCGTTACATAAAATTGCATCTCTGGTGTCGCTCAGTACATTTCCAGCGGAAGGAAAAATAATGCTCGCTGACCTGCCTTTGGGTGTGAGCTGTGCTGAAAGCACTTACAGCTGTTGACAATGAGCCCTCAAAAACCTGTCCCACTTGAAAACCAGTCCCTAGCCTTTTCACAAGAGCAAACAGGCAGAGCAGATCAGGGCAGCGATTTCAGTTTGCCATCCTCTGACTCTGCAGGAGTAGCAAAATCACCGTAATCCTGCTGATATTACTCACAATAGTGTAACTGATATCCAGCTCAAGAAATTAAACATGTTTTTACCTACAGGTATCTCACCAAAAGTAGCACATTAGTGTTTTGTTCTCTTCCTTGGGTAGTAAGAGCCTCAAACCTGGAGGACAATTTTTTCCTGCTTCTCTCAGGAATTAGTTGCCAAGAGACTGTGCCACTGCCTGAGATAATTCCTCTGCCACCTCCTTCTCTGTCTGCAGCCTGGTGAGATGCCAGAGGATTGGGAAAGGCACAGGGGGTTGCTGACAGCCTTCCTGTTCAAAAACTGCTCCTATGCCTTGGCCAGGCAATAAACGAGAAAGTAGGTTTGCAGTGGAGTTCATCCCCCTGGGAGACAGGTCACCGCCTGGCAAGAAATCCGACTAGAAAACTGATTACTTGTTTCACCACAGGAGGAAACCACTATTTTTAGAGATGAAAAAATAATAGGAGTGAGGGAGAAGCCTCTCACCTACTTCAGCATAACCAAATGGTCACAATCCTTATTCCAGATGTGGTGAGAGGACATGGAAGCTTTCTAAATTTACTTTTACAAACAATATGTTTTTTCCTGAAAAAAAAGGAAAAAAAAGAAAACCTACCAAAAAACAAAACAAACAAAAAAACCCCACCAAAATCAAAACATCTTTAGAAAGAATAAATCTACTTTTAAATCTGGGTTGAGTTTGGCCAAAAATATTGACCCTCAAAATGGAGGCATATTTTTTGAAAATATTTTGAAAATATTTGGTATCCCTTCCTGGCTTTTGCTAAACAAAACCTTTTACTTTTCACTGCAGAAAGCCATCTTGAATTTTAAAATTATCTTAAATTTACCAAAAAGCCTTTGAAGGTTTAAGTTCTATCTCCCCAAAGACAACTGTTGGTTTAGATCAAAAATATCTTAGATGCTAACAAAAGTATTTCTCATCTCCTGAAGGCCCAAACTTCTGTTTCTTGGTTCAACTTAAGGCAAAATTTCCCATCTAACTGTTCATTCAATCTCTGCCTAAACAGGAAATGTTGTTTCCATATTCAGATATAGATTGTAGAGGAAAAGTCGAGTCCCTGTTCTCATGTCCAGCTATTTGTAGAGAGGACATTTGAATTCTGGTCTAGGAAAAGGTCCCTGACACTGATCTGTTGCCTTTGTGCAATCATTTTCTCCTGTGTTAAGCAAAAAATCACTCCCTTTTCCCCCCCTCCAAAGCAGACACACATAGTCTAAAATGTAATTTTGGTCATATTAACCAAAATTTTCGCATAGAGAAGGTTTCTGTAGGAAACTTTTAACCCCCTCTTGTTGCTGTGGTACTTGTGAGGTGATTTCCTTTCACTTTTCAACAATGGAAAGAGCTGTTGCAGGGGTGATAAATGAAGAAATTGGTCCAGAAAAAGCAGCCTTGCTGAGGGAGGCAGGTATTCAAGCCACCTAGACCCCACGGGAAGGGGGCAGAGGGGCAGCCTCAGCCCTGTCTGTCCTCAGCAATGTGATCAGGACCGGCAGGGAGAAGGATTGCTTAAAGCCCCTATAATTTTTTAAAAGGTTGACTTAATAGGTGTTCCCATAGGAGTATATTCCACAGCCAGCACAATGTGGGAGTTAGGGAGCCCATGAAGCAATAACACTTTACATATTTTAAAGGTTTTGAGAAGTAGTGGGAGAAACAGAAGACAGTCTGGGTAGAAGTTAAACCATTTATGGCAAAACACCCCCATAATTAAAAAGAGGAATTAATTGTCTTACAGGCAGAAAGGTTTTCACTTTCTTTCCTCCTGTGGAGGTAAGAAAGAGAAATCAGGAAATGAGAATCTGAGAAAGAAATGGTGAAAATGCTAATTTTATTTCTCTACATTGTTGCTAACTTTAAGCCATGCAGATCCAGTGCAGGTGAGTGAGATCATCACAGCCATTTACAGAAGGGAGAGAGGTGGGATTTGCCCAGGGTGGTTCTTCTGGTGATGGAGAAGCAGATTTCAACAGGATTTATTTAATGAAGTCACTCCACTGAAACAGGAGCCCAGACTGCCAGACTGATATTGCAAAGTCCCAAAATCTCTTCTCCACCTGAGGGAGGGAGGAAGGGAGGGAGGAACAGAGGCAGTGTGGGGGGGTTGTGGTTTTGTTGTTCAGGGTTTTTTAAAACATTCTCTTCCATGCAATACAAGTGAATTCTGGGGTGTTTTGCCCTTCCCTGTAAAGTAAGGATGTATTAAGATCAGCTGTATGTGGTACAGAGAGGACAGATGATGCGAAAACAAAGACTAGACATCCCTTAATTTGTACCTAAGCACAAAATGGCTGATGCCTGCCCAGCCACGGGGAGGGCTGCTCAAAAATCACACAGGGTCAAGTTAGGCATGTGGCAGCGGACTGATTTTTTTTTTTTTAATATGAATTAGGACCCTTCCACATAGAAAGTCTCCATTTCAATCTCACAGGTCTTCACTGTTGGCTCCAAGAAAGTTGGCGCTGTGGCTCCATCCTGATGCCCCTGGGGCTGCCACCACGTCCCCGGTGCAAGGATGGCCTCGCCCATCCCCGGGTGCTGAGGGCTGTTTGCTCTTTCTCCTCCTCATCCCACACCGTCCTTGGCACGGCTCAGGTATTTCCCTTCTCCGGTGAAACACCACGGGTCGTTTCCGTGCTGGAGGAACGCGGACATTCGGGAGTGAGGTGCCTGCAGGGCGTGAAACCCAGTGCATTTCTTGCTGTGACAGGGTGCGGGGAATGTCAAATATTTCACATTTCCCTTGATTACAGTAATTTTTTTTGCTGTGAGAGGGTGCGAGGAATGTCAAATATTTCACGTTTCCCTTGATTAGTGTACCTCCATGAATCAGCTCCTCGGGAGCGAGGCAGCCCGGCTCGGGGGCACTGGGAGAGGGGTGTTCACAGGGTCCCGCTGCCGGCTTGGTCCCAGCATCCCTCTCACGCCCTTATCAAACCCAACAGCACCGTGTCTCCGCTCGGGCTGAGCCAGCAGCACTGCCCATGATCCAGCCGCAGCTCCCAGGGAGTCAGAGCAGCCTGCTCTTTGTCCCGTGTCACTCACACCTGCCACCCACGGCACGCTCCGGCTCCGCGCCTCCGCACAGGAGGGAGCGCGCTGAAAGATACAGTGCCCACGGCCCACTTCCCGAAAACCTGAGTGCTGTGAAGAACTCAGTCAACCCCGTACTTCTCTGTGTGTGCAGGGACGAGAGACAACTCGAAGGGAGTTTCTGTAACATGTAATAAGAGGGAGAATATATCCTGGGACCTGGTAGGAAGGCTTTGGAGAAATACAAATATGGGTTATAATAGCACTTGGCAAACCTGAACCAAATGCATTTCGTTCTTGATATAAGGACCTTCAAGGCCAATATCAGTGCTAAACATGCTGAGGGCGGAAACAAGTATTTCCAGGTTCTTTTGGATGTCACTAGCACTGGTGCTGTTGTGGCTGTCCAGGCAGGAGGTGTCCTGGCCTGCAGCCCCAGGGTCACAAAGTATGCCAGTAGTGAAGACTTGTAGGGAAGAAAGGAAAAGCACTGGGGTATCCTCAGGGAAAATGAAACATTGTGAGTAGGAAGTGGCTGCACCGTGTCTCAGATGGGCTGTTTCTCTGCCTCATCCTTCTCTTTTGACCTGTTTCATATCATGTGCTCTGCTCACTTTTTCTCCCTTATTGTTCTCTGTCTTTTCTTTCCTTACCCTCCTTTTGCATCATTCCTCCTCCTGTACCTGAGCACACATCCCTCCTCTTGGGCATCAGGGGGCTGAGGGATATCATCCACATACTCCAAGTGCCCAGTGCTCCACCAATTCACTACCTGCATTACTTTCTTCAGCCCACCACCCTCCTTGCACTCCCGTCACCTCTGGCCATTAGGTAGAGTTATAATCCCCTCACGGACCATGTATTATTGTATGGCTGAAACCATCATTGTCACTTGCAATAGTAATAGCTGGAAACTACATTTTTTGGCTTTGGTAAAATGAAAACACACAGTAGGAGAAAAACTGCTGCACCCAGAAGTCTTGTAAACATGATTCTGGGTGTCTCAAAAGGTGTGGAGGTCACCGGCCCCATCAGGGAGCCTGGAGAAGAGGCATCCCCAGTTCTCAACGGAGCTGCGGGTGGGTGGCCCAGAGGTGGCCTAAGCAAGTGATGACTGCAGAGGGGAGCAGGTCCCTGGCTGTAAGCAAGAGCTGGTACTGCATGAGCCACAGCACCCACTGGCAAATCCTGTGGCATGGAGACTACTGGGCACCAGTCTCGGGCAACTGGGAGCACCTGCCTAGCCTGATTGACTCCATGGGGACACCAGCACCAGGGCCAGGAATGCTGTCCATGGGATACTCAGAGCCCTGGAAATGGCCTGAGCAGTCACCCCACTGAGACACCCTGAGCACACGCATGTTTCAAGGTGAATGGGACGAGGCAGGAGGGCAGTGCTGTCCCCTTGGCACTGTCACAGCTGCAAGCAGAAAAACGAGTCCAGGCTAATTCCTTTATAACTCTGCTAAGGGGCAAGGCTAGGGCTGGCTGGGTGTTAATTCAGATTTCCCAGATTATTGCTTCCTTCTGTTTCCTTCCCCCCGCTTCCCTCTAATAAAGTTTTGTTCATTTAAAACACTTTGTTAAAGCTTGCTGCTGTGAGTGGTGAAACACTGCCTAATCCAAGGTGCATGGAGTCGTTTTGTGTCCCAAGTTTCTGAATGTGAAGTTGAGACAGGGTTGCTCCAGTTTCCAAGGACGCGTGGTTCAAAACTGGACCCAGCTTAGCAGCACATGCTGAGAGTGTTGCAGAGGTAAGAAAACAAGACCCAAAAAATAAGATGACAGTGATGAGGTGAGGGATGCTCTCAGGATCTCTCATCATCTCAAGACATTTTATGACCCAGCTGTGGATCCCTTCCAATTTGGGATGCCCTGTGATTCTGATACAGCAGACCATCAACAGCAGAGTAGAGATCTCTGAGTCAGGCTTGGCCTGCCTGACAACATGTCCATCATGATACTGGACATGGACATGGACATGGACGTGTCCTGACAGATGCCAGGTCATGTGTTCAGGCTCAGTTTGGCAACTCTGAATACACCCAATAAAGTCTCGTACTCATCTATTTGCCGAATCACTCTCTTCTTACAACTGCCCCTTTGTTTCTTCTGTTGGAAGTTCTCACACTGCAGAGCCTCAGGCTGAGAAACTCACTGCCACTGTCATAGAGGGGGCAGTAGCAGCATAGATAAGTCCTGGGAATTTATCCCCACATTTGCTTGCTGTGCTCTGTAAAAACACTAAAAAGCACTAGAGATCAGTGCTGCATCCAGAGACACGATCCACCCACGACCTTCTTGAAAACACAATGCCATCTCACACAGGCAAAATTTCAGTACCTAGAATTGCAGAAAGAAGAGTAATACAAAGTATGGAAACCCACACTGGTAGCCCTTGATATCTGTGATACCTCTCTATGCTTTGAATAAAACAACTAAGAGTAGCATTCCAATCTGTATAATTATCTCATTTAAAAGACTAATATATGATTTTATTTGTCTGTCTTTTTAAACTAATGACATTAATCATGAATTTAAAAATTAATACTTTAGAAGCTTCAGGTAGGTTTC
Organism: Rhagologus leucostigma; assembly: GCA_013397725.1. Taxonomy (NCBI): domain Eukaryota; kingdom Metazoa; phylum Chordata; class Aves; order Passeriformes; genus Rhagologus; species Rhagologus leucostigma. Next base: position 779,235 of record VZTD01004190.1, on the reverse strand, counting down.
AGCTCTGTATTAAGAGGAGCTGTGGGCTCAGCTCAGTTGGCCAGATAAGTGTCCTGGGATGCACAAGACTTTAGTGTGGTGCTGTGGAAATTGACACAACACAGTCCCAAAGATGTTTGCACGGTTGTCCAGAAGCCAGAGAGAGCACCAAGAAGGTCTCAGGTGATAAAAAAAAATTCTCCTGCACCTCATGTGTTGACACTTAGATGCAGACACCTAAACTTAGTGTAATGAATTTAATAATGACTTTTTTCTGCTGAGTTCTGATGTCTGAATTGCTTCAGAGAGCTTCATTTGCTCCTTTTCTCTCACATCCTGACAAGATAAATCCTAAGACGGCACCATTGTGAATAAAAAAGTAGTTCAAGGACTGCTTTCTGCCCCATGGCCTAGAGTTGTGGTATTCCTCACGGCCACACAGGTGAGCAACCTTCTCCCTAAAACTGAGTGGCCCCATTCTAAATGCCTGTTGGCAGTGGTTCAGCTCCTGAATCTTGCCTGAGCTGTGACTGCAGGAGGGCAAGATGGCCTGGGATGAGTGATGGCCAAACCGTGGGCCTCTCTACACCTCAGTCATGTATTTGTATCATCTTTTCAGAGCACTGCTTGTCAGTGTTATACCCACCTTTTATGACAACATAATATTTTAAGGCCAGGATGAAATGTGAATGAAATTTTCTAAAATAAGTGTGTTCCATACAATGAAGTGAAAATCACAACCACAGTGTTGCTTCACTTAATCCAGAAGCTCTTCAGGGATATCCTGCAAATGGCAACTTTACTCAGCTAAGGCAAGCTTGCAAAGCCCAGGAGTGCCAGATTTTCTGAGGGCTGACTGGGTTTTGCCCTTTCATCCCACCGTGGCTTCACATTGTAAAAGTGCAGATGCTTAGGAAATTGCCTCCAGGTGTTGAGTGATCTGAGTTTCACAAAAATAATAAACCTTGATCTGAGATAGATGACCTTGTTGTCAGCATAGGATCTTCAGGCTTGCAGAAGAGAACTGAAAAGGGTCTTTTTGCATTCCCTTGCTGCAGCTGTGGAGCTCTTTCAGAGAGTCTCAGAGAGACTCAGAATTTCTCTGTTTTCTTGGGGAAGAGTCTTATGGTACATACCAAGCACAAGTTTTGGGGAGATATGGGAACTAATGCTAAACTCCCTCATTCTGTACTGTCTGTTAAGTTAGTCCTGGCTCTGCAGTACTCAGCACGGAGGAAGACATCTGCTTTGGAGCTATCCAGGGCCATAGAGCCACGTGGTGTCTCTGCACAAAGGCCTGCACTGGAGACCTGCCCTCCAGTTCTCTTTGTATGTCTCATGGACCAAAAGCACCTCGCCTTTCTGTCTTCATTTCTTCCACTAGAAAGAGGTGGCAATACTATTTTGTTTTCTCTTGGGGGTTCTGTGTTGGTTGATTTATAAACAGGGATGAAATCTGGAAGTCTTTACATAGGGGCTTGCTATAATTCCAGTCCTTTGTCCCACGTCTCCCAGTAGAAAAACTAATGCATTTGGGGCCTCTGATGTGCACAGCGGCAGCCCAGCAACTATCGCCCAACTGTCTTTATGGCCCATACAATATTTACTGTGCTGCCAGGTTCAACAGTGCTGGAAAAAAATGAATTGTAGATGCAATTTCACTGTAGAAATTGTTTAGAGCCTGCTAAAGCTTTAGCCAGAGTATACGGGATTTTTTCTTCTATAAAAAGCCTGAGGGTTAGTTTCTGTTTAATATTCAGGAGGCAAGAAATGCTTCTAGCACTCAGAAACAGTGAAGAGCATCCTTGTGGGATCCCTGAGATGAGATACTAAATCTTGTAATGAACTTACACTCCTTGTTCTCCTATTACAGCAGACACTGAGGGGTAGCACTTGTGTCCCTGCACATCATCACCAGCAGCAACAAACACGTTAACTCAATGCTGCTAATGAGCACCAAGTGAGCACTGGAATAGGAAGCTGTGTTGACATTTAAAAGATCCCAATTATCAGACTCCATGTTGCCTAATTACCAGGGCTGTGTGGGAAGCACTGCTTCAACGTCTCCATCTAGTATGGACATGACGGGCAGGAATACACTACTCCTATGGAATGTCAGTTACTTCAGGAAACAATTAGCCTTTCTGAATATTCAAAATATGTCAAAACATTCTTCCTTTTTCCCTTTTAGAGCTCTTCAAAGCTGTGAGTGTGTCAACATCATTCCACCTACTCAAAGGCGGCTCTGGAATATTTGATTCACAGACGTTTCTCTTGTTTGGTGTCGAACCTTGAGCTGCTGTAGCCAAATCAAATCTTTGCAAGTAATACTGGCAAAAATGAATTTTGCCAACTGAGGGGTGGCCTGGTCAGCATGTACCATTAGTATATTCCTTTTCTCTCCAAAATACGGTGCCCATGTTCAAATTTCCTGTAACCTTGGACTACGCTTGTTCCCAAACTGTGCTAAATGTGTCTGGCGAAGGGCTAGTTGACCCTGGTCAACAACATGTGAAGGACTGTCCTAACAATTTGATAGCATGGGTGATCATGTTCTGGAGTCTGGGCCTGGGTCCCGACACTTTAATTTACTAGCAGAGATAGAGCCAGTGAGTGTAAGAACAGGATAATCTACTCAACCGGTCTGATGGTGTATCACGAACTATTATGTCTCACCTTGCTTCCTTTTCATAAGGGTTTGCCTGGGGCATCTCTACTAGGAAGACATCCCATCTTGATCTGAAAACATCAAGAGACAGAGAACCCAGCCTTACTTTTGGTAAGTAGTTCCAAGGATTAATTGCTCTTACTATTAATAATGCATGCCTGGGTTTCTTTGTATGAATTTGTTTGGCTTCAGCTTCCAGCCATTGATTCCTACTATGCTCTCTCCACCAGATGAAGAAGGTCTTTTGCATATGGTATTATCTTGTTGTGGTGGTACTTGTATGCTTTAATCAAGTCATGTCTCCATCTTTTTGATAAGGTAAGCAGAGAGATCCCTTCCAGGCTTTCACTAGAGAGAGACATTTTTCTCTCATCCTCTCTCTGACCTGTCTCCAGCTTTTACAGTTTAAAATACAGGCACCAGAACTTTATGGGCTTTGCCAATGTTAGTCTTACCAGAGCAGTGGGGAGAGATAAGATCAGCTCCCCACTCCTACTCACTACTTCCTTGTTCATACATCCATGAATCACATTATCCCCTCCTGCTTTACATCAGAAACTCACTTAAATTCAGTCTGCGGTCCTTGATTTCAATGGCTGCCTGCTGTCTACACAATAGGCTCATTCCCTGGTCCTACAGCAGTGTCTATACTAAGACATATCTTTAAAATCAGGTTTTCTGCACTGTCTGTGTTATAATGTCTCATGAGCATGTTGTGAAGTTAAATCCCTGTGCTGCTCAGTTGGCATTCTTGTGCATGGAATAAAGAGAATAACCAAAAGTTGTTCCTTAGAAAATTAATGACAAAATTCTCCTTAATGTCGATAGGGGGGGAAGACCTCCTGGCATTTGTTCACCTATATGGATCTGTAACTAAATTTTCCACCCCAGAAAAGGTAAAATCCATGCTACTCTAATCCTTTCTCATATACAAGAGATGATAACTGCTGTAACCAGCGAACACACGTTGACTCCTTCCCACTGCTACTGACAATATTTTCTCTTCTTCAAAAAAAATAAATCAAGTCTAACCTGTCTTTCCAACAAAGATTTTCTGCTCATTAAAATCTGAGCACTGCTGCATGGATTTTGGCTCGATAGGCAGAACATACCTCATTCATCCCAAAGGCAAGTGTAGTCTGTGCGGCAAAGCCAGCATTATGAAGCTTTTTTTAAGTCAAATCAGAGCTATTCTTTGAAGGACTGTGATTGTGCAATCATCAAGGCATTTTTCAAGTTGGCAAGAAAAGACACAAAGCAAACTGATCTGATGCATTTTAACAGGTATTTTTTAGATATGTAGATTGAAAGAACAGCCCTGAAACTTTTACATGAGCAATTCTTACATCTTTGGCCCTGCTGATTTTGATGAGGTTTCTGGTTGGAAAAGGATTTCAGGATTTGACTAGCACCAATACTTTCAGCCACTGATTTTTCAGTGTAGATATGAGGTCACATTGATGTCATAACACCAAGAAATCAGTCTTGTGGGCTCATTAACAGAGGACAAGCATCTAAAAGTCTACAGAGTTTTGTGGCTAGCCGAGGACTAAAACCGAGTGTAAAACCGACATATTAATGCATGAAAGAAGGAAGTACATTTAAGTTCATGCAAAGATGTCAGTTCCTGTGCATGATACACTTTATATTAAAGCTCAACAGCTCACAAACTGCCATTAAAACAGGAACTGGTAATTCTGAGAAACACTAGAATTTGTGTCTGAAGCTACTCTTAGGGGCCACCTGTGATTAGTGTTCATGGATCTGTCACTGTCAGACGGTCACATGAAATTAAATGGTAATTATTCCTGAAGAGCTGGGATGCTCCCTGCAGCACTTAGGAGAGAGGACGCTTCCCCACGAGGCCACGGCTCTTGTTGAGGGCTGAGCACGAGGTTGGGATGTTTGTGGAGACTTGTACCTCTGCAATATGCGTCTCACTGTGGTCTGTTTGTGCTCTCCCAGGTCCCTGTAGCACACCCTGTCTGTGAATGCCTCCCAGTGATGTATTAAACTGATCACCTACCCGTTACAAGCATTTCAGATGCAGGTTTGCAGTCGGAGAGGAGAACTCACCCCACTTCGGGCCAGTCCAGCATGTTCCCATGCAGTCACATTCTCTCTGCACTTCCTAAAAGTTTAAAACGAGCAAGTAAAGTCAATCACGTTTTATATAAACACAGCAAGAACACGAGCATGAAAATCCGTGTTAATACCAGTCCGACCACAATGCATTCTACGAGCACGGGGTGGGATTTTTGTGTCAGCGGAGCCGTAGCTGTCCCAGTGGCTGGGTGGCAGTAAAGGTGTGTCGGCCCGTGGGAAACCCGACCCGGGGAGTTCCCAGGCGGGCGGGCGAAACGCGGCCACGCCGGGTATCCGTCGGGAGAGCAGTCACACACCTCACCCTGCCGAGTGCTACCTGCCAAAGCACTGCTGTCTGCCCAGGCTTTGGAAACAGTTAGAAACAGTGGTCAGATTCCCCAGCCGCTCAGAAACTCTGCTGAGAGAAGAATCAAAACAGCCATATGCAAAACATCACTTCCCAGCCTCAGCCATTCCTGGGAAGCCGACAGGTGGTGGTCTGTAAATGGATGATGGAGAAACCTGGCCAGCAGAGGTCAGATACGGATTTGAACAGTTAGGAATAAAAAAAATTTCTGAGATACTCATTTGACTTGATATTTTCTCTTGATATTTGAAGATGGAGAGGTGTTTGGTGCTAGTGTGCAGAGCTGGTCTGCCTTGAGCCATTTTAGTTTATTGTTGTGATTATATTTCCATCATTATGGCATTTGCGGTGTTACACTCCTTAAGTACAGTTTTAATGGTAAATTTCATATATTGACTCAGTAATGAAAATTAGACTATGAGAAAAGTTATAATTTTTAAACAAGATGTATGAATTTCCCTCCCTTCCTCTATTCTTTCTTATTTCATTTTTTCTCTTTTCTGTTCTCTTTTTTCAGTCTTTCCTTCCTTCCTTCCTTCCTTCCTTTTCTCTTTCCCTCTTCACTCTCTCCCCTCTGTCTTCTATTCCCTCTCTCTCTCTATTTCTATGCTCTTTTTTCTCAGGCTCACAGGCCTGTTTTGTGAACCTGGATGCACTGGATGATGTAGTTACACCCACAGATTCACCCTCCCTAAAAACATTCACAGTCAGACTTGCCACTGCATGTTTCCCTCCTTTCTGAAGATGAAAAACTTGCACAGAAAGAATTGAAACAGCTTAGATTTCCTTTCTAGCTTCTTTAGATGCCACAGTAACTGAGACTGAGTTATTCTTGACTTACATACTCTGCAGATACAGAGAGCAGAACACATTGCACAGAGGGGGAAACTGGGGTGGGTTAGTCACAAGTGATAAACACCCTGTGGCTGTTCCAGAGGGGCTGGACTCCAAACTGAGTGATGTTGGCATACTGGCCAGGACTGGCGCAGGACCTGGACACCCACCAGTAGTGCCCAGCCACGGCTGCTCAGCCTTTGGGCTCATGGTGCTGACAGTGCTTCTCATAAGTTTGCTTGAAAGCAGCCTTCAAGAAAATGAAGACAATGTGATAGAATAAACATCCACTATTATATTTGTGATTGTCAGGTATTGGTAAACATCGTAGCTGGAAGCCAAAGTCGTTTACTATTCGTACCGTGATGACAGAAGCGAAGTGCTTCTGGTCCGCAGGTGGTTTCCTTTAATTAACTTTAATCATATCTCTGGTTCTTTGTACAAATATCTACCAGCAATAGTTTTAAAAGTTACATTTGTACTGCAGCTATTTCTTTCTTTCTTCACAGTCAGCATCTATTGTAAGACAGCAGTTAAACTGTTTTTTAGGACAAAAGTACTCAGGCCAGGAAAGAAAGCAGAGCCCTGGCTGAAGAGCAGCCCTTGACAGACATTAGCAGTTTTCATTGTGAGCATCCTAACAGGAAAGATATTTGTTCAATCTAAGCTTGCCTTTTCCCATTTAAACCATGTTTTGTTTGTACTATATAATTTCCTGATATAATTTCCTGAGCTCAAGAATGAGAAGAATTAAGAGGAATTATTCTGGAAGAGTAGACCTCCTGTGAGGGTTTTTTCCTGCTGTGAGTCACACTTTCAGAGGGAGAGAACTCAGATTTTTGTCTCTCAGGAAGTGAGGTTCAACAATAGTAGGAATATTGTATCTTGATATTTTAGAGCTGTATCAAGGTCGGGGTGAGAGGGGAAAAAAAGGACAACACAAGATGTTGGCTCCTGGTAGACTGGTAAGCATTTCCCATTGCAGGGAGCTCAAAACGGAAGAGCAAGTAATTCCCACTTCCAAATGTCCTGTTATTCGTCTCAAAATGTTTTATATGTGTATGTTAGAGAAATGCTCACACACCTCGGTCTGCATTGGGACTACTTGGTATGAGCAAGGGAGAGTCCTCCTGGAGAGAGCCTGCAGTCCAGATAGACAAGAGAGATGAAATCTGAGGGAGGAAAAAAGTCTTCAGCAAAGCAATGTGCAGTCAGCCAGGACAGCCCTGCTCCTCTGAACTTCCAGGCTGGACTTCTGTAGGCCATACCTGAAAAATATGTGAGGTGCAATGGACCTGGTTTGTAATAAACAGCTCCTGTTTCCATGTAAAGGTCTGAAAATGGCATTTCTAATAAATACTGGAATTTATGGATTAACTAACCCAGCATTAAAAGTAGGTTGAATGTTTCAACAGGTGATGGTACCTTTTGCCTCTGCTAACAAAGGCTGCAAGCAAGTGTGAAGAACAGGTAATACAATTTGCACCAAGAAACATCTCAGTAAATACCTAATTACACCATTTAAACTATGCTTGCTGAAGCCCTGGGCTATACTCCGCTGCTTGAATTTTTGTAAATCCTTGACATTACAGCTGCTTAAATCCATGCCAGGAGCAATATTGGTTCTGTCAAGCAGAGAGGGAGGCTTCATTGTCCAAAATTAAAGATGTGTGAAGCCTCAGATAGCTTTTCACTTTCAGCTGCTCTGCTTCGGTGTTGAAGAACCTGTGTAAGAGAGCCAGAGCCCAGCTGAAGGATCAAAACCTTACCTGTGTAACATGGACAATAGGTATCACTAGTACATGTCTGGGTCATGCAGATACAGCAAAGAGCTACCCTGTTTCTGATTTCCTTCATGCTTTGAGGGCTCTGGAGCCACTCCTGCACTCTGAACAAAGCAGAGAAGTCCTGCCAGCCCAGCCCAGTGTCTGAGTTTTAACTAAATTAACTGCAATACTTCCCAGTACAATGCTAGATGTGTTACTTGTGTGATTGTGTACATCTCCTTTGTAGTGCACTTCTCAGCATAGTTCTTTAACATAGCTAGAAGAACACGATTAGATAAATATTCCTATGGTATCATAAAGTTGGGACTATTTTCCTGAAAATAATCACATGGGAACACCTCTTCTACCTCCTTTTGGAAGACAAAAAAATTGGTTGCAGAGAAGGGGATCAAGTAATGTGTCAACAGGAGAGTCAGAAACAGCCATCAACAAAAGGAGTTTTGCCCAGATTTCTACACAAACTCTTTTGCATTCTCTGCATTTTTAGAGAGATTAGGAAAAAATAAAATTCAGAGCATGTGGATTTCAGTATTCCCATTATATGAGGCTTTCTCAGTCATATGGTGGGGCCTTCCTTTGGAGGGCACAAAACTAAGAAGTCAAATGTGCTTGGACACTAAAGATACCTTGGCATACCTCTGTCAGAAAAGACACAGTATACTTGGGGATGAAAAGTAATTTCCACCATCTCCCTAGAATTCCTTGGAGATGGAGAGTAATGATAAATCTTTCCATTTCCTTGCATGGTTTAGAGTTGCTGCATGGTGTTTGAACAGCTGCTCTTGTCCCATCCCTGAAGGTGGCTGCAAGTCAGTGCAAGAGGAAGAAATCTGAGTATATACCATTCTAAAGTGGCAGACAGGATGAGTTATTGGGTTTTTTTCCCACTGATAAATCCCTTGTTTCTGTTAGTGATACTGAACATGCTCTGCTGTCATGACTGGGGAGTTTCAGCAACTCACCAGTGCTCAGTGTGCCTGTCGTGTAACAGAAAGGTTCATCTCAGTGTCCTGGCTCAAATTTCCTAATACACAAATCTCTCTAAACTCCCTTTAAAGCCCCCAAAAGACACATCTCATGGAGCAAACTCCACTGTCCCATGGCTTGGGTAACTTATTAGTTACAGCTGTCCTGTAGTTTCCTAACCAGAGAATTCCTGTAAAATAATTCAGTAAATATGCAATGTATAGCTCCTTCTTAGAGGGCTTGCATAGAGTAAAAACTATAGATATGTAATTTCCCCCATATTTAGTGGCCTTAAATGCATAATGTTCAAAGCCATTATTTATTGCCATATTCCCCAACTGATCCAAGAAAGCATGATTTCTTACAAAAGAGGGAAATGTCTTCGGTCTTCCAATGTGTTGCTACAAGACTGAAGTCTGTATAATTCCCACAGAGTGAGCACACCTCCATGCTGGATGCTCCAGCAGAGGAACCCCTAAAACACACTGCTTCTTTACTCCAGGGGACATTAGTGAGTGACAGTGAACATCTCTGTGGAGCTGCATTTGGTTCTGTCTGTGACTGGCATCTGACAGTGAATTTAAGCAACTTTGGTTGTGTCTGTGATGGTGCCACTGATCTGGTCACCATCTCCATGGACACTTCCAAGTCTGCTGTGCTCAGCTCCCTGCTTGCCAGCTTTCAGCTTTGCTGTGTCTCTCTCAGGCTCCTCCTGGTACACATCAGGCACAGACATCAGGTGGAATCAGCTTCACTTAAATTTCAACGTGTAAAAGTTGGTTTTAGCTTCCCTCTGCCTTCTGTGGCATCAAAGGAGAATGCTGATGGAGTATTTTTCTCATTCAAAGGGAAATGTCAAAGTTAGATAAGAAGAAATTTTTCCTCCAACTTCCTATTTTACCTCTAATGACTTTAAAGGACGCTCAAAAGAGCTGAGACCTAAGCGACAAAATTTACATATCTGAATTGAAGTGTTATGAGACCCATCCTCTCTGTCTCTTAGTCCTTCATGGAAGCAGGGGCCCACAAGCCCGTTGCTGCCAGCCCTTAGGACAGCAACATTTTCTAGGCAGGACATCCTGATCTCTTAAACACCGAGAGCAGTCCAGGGAAGGGGTGAGGTTGTGGAGCCACAATACAGGCAAGTTAGCACCTACACACAAAAACAGGCAGGTTTTGTGTGAGTTTTGTGGCTTTTCATCTGAAAGGCTAAAAAAAAGAGTTTGGATGGTTTAGGAATCCATAAACTGTATGAATTCTGTGCTATTTCCAGCAGCTCATCAGCTGGAGGCCAGCAGACACATTCCCCAGTGAAACCGGATTCTGTCATTCCCTCTCTGCTTCTCCTTGATCAGCTCCAAGAAGCAACCTAAGCCTCTTCCCTCCCACTTCCCTCACAAAAGTTCACTGAAGAGCTATTTTGCACCAGGCAGTGAACACCTTTTCTCTTGTCCCTTTTATAACTGCAGAGGATCAGTAATTTCCTGTGGCTGGTCCCATGCCATCACATTTTCCCTCTTTCTGGAAATCTAGCTCAAAATTGAGGTCAGCATACAGAAAAGCTCCACCATCCCTTACATTTATAAAGTAAAAACATTTACAAAGACTTTGGCGATGCAGAGAGTTTGCAGACTCCAAGATCATTTCCACCAGCTGAGGGAACAGAGGGAGCTGCACAGACTCCCAGGGGAAAGGGGAGGTGGAGGGATAAGCATTGCATCACAGCATCTTCTGTCTTCTGAGGGCAGTACAGACTGTTGAACCCTGGGTTTGCTACAGTCATCTGAAAACCCACAGAAGAGTCATTTTACTGTAAAACCCCTTTGGTCAGATAGAATTTCAATTTTCTACATGCACAGCGATTATTTCTTCAGTCTTAGAGAAACAGTGAATGTATAGGCTGCACAGGAAAATGTGCAGAGGGCTTGCCCTAAGAATTGTCTGAGGGTCACCAGAAAAAAATAAAGAGCAGTTATAGTTTTAAGAAAAGAGTTAAAATACGACAACAACACAACTGTGCAGTCTGTTTTTCAGCATATTTCACATATTTCCAAAGTCCATATCAACCTAAGAAGTGGCCAAAGACTTCAATGCCATCTACGGTGCACCCTATTAAGGACTGGCAGTAAAGTGTTACATATATTCAGTTCCTGGCCCACTAATTTGAGTATTGGATCTTAAATGAATGAAAGTTCTAAATCCAAAACCTTAATTCAATACCATTTGCATTTCAAAAATGTTTAAAAGTCTGAATCTGGATTTAGATCTGAAGTACACCACCATACCACCAGAGTGGACTTGCCTCAACTTCCAGCATAAATGCCCCATACATTTTGTAACATATTGTGATTTAAGTCAGCAACTAGAAAGCAAAGCAATGTGCGTTTCTCAAATGACTAATGTAAACAAAATTGATGCATTTTATATGTAAAGAGAAATAATTTAAGTCTGTTTTGCAATATTTTATTTATTTAACAAGTAAAAGGCTACTTTGCATCATAAAAGAAAGCCAAAAAGACAAAACTGACCAAAGCTGAAAAACAGGAAAGCCACTGGGGAAGGAGAAAAAATGAATTCTAGTTATTTTACATAACAGATGGCAGCATAACAGAGAACAGCTGATGCTGGTAGCCTAAGGGAATTTTCCTGTGTCAGAAGAAAAATAAAATTTAAGGTATACAGAACCCCCCATTAAATGAGTTTCATAAAAAGTGTCATACTTAATGTACGACCTCTGGTGTCTGTATATCTTGCCTGGGCAATTCATCCACTTTATGGCTTACTCTCAGTGACCTTTTTTCCCCATGAATGGTGAATGAAATATTCTCAGCAGTGACATGCCTCTCCCACTCTGCATCTTCCCAACTGGCTTGTCCCATTACACCCCCACACCCCCGTCACAGCAGGCTTAAGTTTTATGACAGGGATAAACTAAACCACTAAGGCAAGCAGCTTGGTTTGCCTCACCAGAGGGTCTTGTGGAGCTAAATACCATGGAAGCTGACTAAGATATCCAAATCTGAATATCTTATCTGAACAAGGTACACAATGTGCAAAGGAAAAGAAGCTGCAGTGAGGAAGCCCAGAAAAAGGACAACACAGGAGACAAAAAGGAGAACATAAATAATCTCATGCAACAGACATAATCAGAATAATCTCATGCAACAACATGGACCAGTCCTACTTGGAGGGTGATGGGCTCAAGTCATTTTGAGCTACATGCATATGAATGTCTGTCTGTGCCTGTGTGCAAGGGATTTGTGCACTGCCATTTGGAGAATAGGGGAAAAATAGATCCAGTGCCACTTGACCTAGCACTGAACGTCCCTCTGTTATAACTGTTACTGTAATGAGTAGCAATCATTTAACCCAAGTACAGCATGGCACCAAGAGAAAATTGATTATAATTAACTGGAGTCATTATTCACTAAAAGCTACATGGTGGAATTTTCGACATACCAATCTAACGCAAGTCCTATTGAATTAATGTGTTAATTTTTTCCCATGGATTCAACTAGAAGCAAGTCAAGGCCTGAGATCTTGGGAACACCCATCCAAAGAAGGAACATTGCCTTGTTGAGAATAATTTTTCTAAGACTTTGAAAAAAGATGAAGTTTTACTAGCCTTAGAATTATACAATATCCTGAATTAAAAAGAACCCTCAATGATCATCAGCATCCAACTTCCTTAGAAAATAGTAGATGGGACCAAGTCCTAAGAAGTGGTCTGATGAATGGTGTGCTCAGCAATATTTATTCCTGAGACAGGTTCAGCCAAGTAACTTTCATCTCAGATCTTACCCATTACTGAGCTAAGGAAGGGCACAGGTTGCTGTTGTAGCTGGCCATTTCCAGGTAGAAATGCTCTGTTGTGAGCAGAAATGCTCTGTTGTGATGAAGCCTGGCTGCATTTCTTTCCCTTTACAATTACAAGGCAACATTGGCTCAAAGCTGACTCGAGGGATCTGATCCTAACCCAGATTTCCCATGTTGTTTTAGGCTGTTCCACAGAACCATTGGAGATGGAAGGGATGTCTGGAGACCGTCTGGTTCAACATCCCTGCTCAGAGCAGGATCAGGATTTCCTCACTGGAGCTGTATGTTTAATACTTATTTAAGTATTTAAGCTTTTCATGGACGTCTACAAAGGTCCCTGAGATCCTTGAGAGGGAAGTGCTACAGAAGTAAAATGCATGTGACCACTATCTGGATATTTATCTACGCAACTTTGGTACCTGCAGGCTCAAGAGTGTGCTTATGTGTGTGTATATATATTTATGTATCCTGAGGATGTCGGCGTGAATCAACACTTTTGTCCTAGCCACAGCTTTTATTTTGGTTGCTGTTGGTATTTATTTTTTGCTATAACAGTAGAGCTCTATGTTATGGAGGTAAGCTCTCTTTTTAACTCCTGTCTGGATCCTCAGCACTTGTCACTCTATATTACCTTTGGGTTTCTCAAGGTCTCTAAGCAAAAGGAGCTCCTATTCCACCAGCATTCCCTCACATTTACTGGAGAAGGATGCCATGAGTCCTTGGTGCAGCCTGAGTGAGTTAGGTGTAGCCTGAGAACCCTGCTGGTTTGGGCAAACGAATACACACTGATGACAGACCGTAATGAAAACGAGCTTAGGCAACAGCACAGTGCCTGTCATCTCACAGCAGGGAGTGGCCGAGCAGATGAAGGACCCTTTGCTCAGGCACCTCAGGGCTGTGGGGCTCTAGCACTTTGTCAGGCTTCCTGAGCAACCGAATTGCTCAGTAATCCACAGGAACCATCCCCTGGAACAGAGATAACGAAAGACTTTCTAAGCTTGGACCCAGGTTTTGTGGTTTTAGTACCTAGAGAGAAGGAGGTCCAGATTTTTTTATGCACATCATTTGATTTGAACCCATGTAGGCAGAGACAGGTCCTGAAGTTTGGCCATAGGTGACTTTATACAAAGCACTGTGATATTGGGTTACATTTTTATTTCACTCCCACTTCTAAAAAGATCATGGGAACCAGACTTCTGTATCTGTATAGGAAGGGATCAGATGCTGATCATTTCAACAGCAAACATGCTTGGAAATGATACCCACAGGCGGATCCACAGATCTGCACACTCTGGTCTGCCAAAATAAACCCTGGTGAAGAGCACAGACATTTGCAGAATGCAGCAATAAGATAAGATGTACTTTTCTTTTTTTATTTACTTTTTTTTTCCATGAAAAAAAGTTTCAAACATAGCCTTACACGTCTGACCGGACTCAATCAGGCCAGCTGAGCAAGTTTAGTATAGCAAACACCACTCAGTGTGGATCCTAAAGAAAATCTCTGTAAAGTACCTCAGAGAGCCGCAGAAATAAATGTTGTACAGGCTGCCATCTGGCCACAGTGTCCACACATGTGTATTTGAATGGAATGGGAGGCAAACGAATATTATTTTCCTGGGTTACTGCAGAAGATTTAAACAGAATTTCAGTTCCCACGTTGTGCGCTCCAGCTGCCATCACAGCTCCAGTGCAACATCTGCAGCACTATCAGTCACAAGAAATCACAAGCAATCCTCGAAATGAGGAGCACTGTAAATAAAACCAGCACTAGAAAGCATTCAAAACATCATAATCCTGCCTACTCTACACAGATATTAGTGAGCTCCCTCGGGACAGCAGTCTGTGCAACTGTGGAGGAGCTGCTGTCTGTGACACTGTTGGATATACAGGTGAAAACAGAGAAAGAATTCAAGAAAAAGGGCAAACGAGTGAGGAAAACCTTACAACTGGGAAGGTGTTTGAGGGTGATGGCTTCCAAATCCAGTCAGCAGATTGCTGGCAGTTAACAGAGCTATCACAAGTGGTTTTGATTTAGTTTCTAGTGAGACTTGATGAGAAGGTAGTTGTGAAATAGGATGGCTGACTCTGCTAAGTCAATGCACTACAGCTGGAGCCTGTTTTAGGGGTCATGAGCTAAGAAATGTCAAAGACAGAAACCATGTATGATTCTGAAGGACCAACAGCTCATTCTGTTCTTCTATGGTATCATCTTCCTGACTTCTCAGTTTCCTTTTCCTTTGCTCAGCTTTAATGGGTGGTGTTGAATTATTTCCACTATGTCACAACTGTCACAGGTGTTGTCTTCCAGTTTGCTTTGCATCTCTTGTTGTTATTACACCCAAAATTAACATGCATTGGAATGTCTGGTCCCATAAATCTCTTCCAATCTTCTGTATAAATTGGATATGAAAATCCTTGCTTTATTATACATGTTTAGACATATCATAATATAACATAGTTCCTTAAATATATTTTATTTTCTTCCTGATGAATCATGCTACAACATTTTAATTTCCTAATAAAAGAGCTGTTTCATCAGATTAAGCAAATAACACTGAAAGCATTGAAAATTTGAGGGAATGAATTTGTCCTGCATAAAAAGTGGAGAGGGTGAGCTAACTGTCTTTCCTAATTTCTGATTCTAACGTGAAATCTGAATTCTCATTTCACATCTCATTTCCAGTGCTCTCCATCTGGGGACTGTTTCCAGAAACAGAAGCTGCACTGGCAGAAAAATGGAGAAGACAGAAACTTCTTGATTTCAAAATTTTATAAACAGCTAAAAAAACCATCCAGCACAGATGAGCAAAAAATAGGCATTGTTTCCCCTGCGACCACAATTTCTCTGCTCTGATATTGCCATAATAAAGCCTGGGCATCCACTGCCACTAGTGATGCCAAAATCCCTCTGGAACGGACAACTCCATCTGGCAGCTTTTTCTGCTGTCATTTGGGGTTATCTCCTTGGTCATCTCATGTTTGCCCTCCCTGCGGACAGTGACTTATTGCCAAAATCCACAAACTGATAGTTTAAGTCTCTATTTCAGCCTACACTTCAGTCACTTGAGACATCCTGTGGGGTTTAAGCCAGGATGAGTAAGTTGTATGTCTCTGCATCCTGCCTCTGCTCTGGCACAGCGTCTATGAAAACATCCCTCCTCTCAGAAGATGTGGCCCTGGGGCACGTACAGCCTGAGGACAGCAGCTCTGGCATGCTGGCAGGATGGCTGGAGCTCCTCCGTGCTGAGTCACGTTCCCCCTTCTCCAAACAGCAGGGCGTTCGGGTTATTCCCAGCCAGGAGCACAGGGCAGGCAGAGTTACATCTCTGAACACAGAACTTCCACTCTGTATTTGGATGCAAACACACTCAGCTATACTGCTGCCAGACAGGTAAACAGTGCTGAGTTTTAGCTTTCCCCAGAGATCCCGGATTACCAGAGCTCCTCTTGTCAAGCATCTCCCTTCCTCTCTCCCCTGCTCCTTCTTGTTTCTCACTCACTGCTCCACTATTCCAAGGCCTCGTGTGTAGGTTTGCTTTTGAGCAGCTGTACTTTGTTACTGGTTTTGTTGTGATAGCACCCAAAGCCCTGGCCACAGACAAGGTCTTAGTGGTCACAAACTGCTTCACTGGGCTTTCATTTCCAGGACTCATCTGGGTACTGGGGGGGCTGAGTGATCTGCAGGGTTTTGGAAAGGAACACAGTCATAAACCCCAGGACAACACCAGCCTTTTCTGCGTTTTACACAAGCTTCACAAAAGCTGTGTCAGATGAAATTATTTATAGTCCTGGGCACTGCTCACTTCTGGTTTGGACCTAGTCCTTCCCATTTTCCTCTGCCCTGCATTTGGTGGTTTGAGCACAGTTTAAGAGCCAGAGCTTTCTGATCTAACTGCGCCACTCACCCCTTGTGTGGCCCTGTACGAAGCCACGGACCTCTCCTGTGTCAGCCTCCTCATCTGCAAAAGGAGTGTAGCCCTGCTCACCTCCATCCTCCGAGAGTGAAACAAAATCAATTAATTTACATTTGGGAAACACTTTTGATGCTTCACAGAGCACGGAGTGCTTCATAAATGCTAAATGTGACTGGGATGATTAGGAGCATCTACAGAGCTTGTACATGGGGTTGTTACTTGAAAGTCTTTGGGAAAGAGGAAAAGTTGATAAACATGCAGCAAAAAGCAACCTCTTCTTGGAGAGAAAACAACAGACTGACTGAAGGACAACTTCCCCAGGGCAGCAACTAAGCTGGAAGTGCTATTTTGGGGCCTTTTAGCCAAAAAGCTGCCTGACCCTCAGACTGTGGGCATAAACAGGGAGCTTGCACAGGTACAAATTACTCCTGTGCTTGGGGGCCTGAGGAGGAACTGAAGAGGCTGTGGGACCGGCCCAGGAGATTCTGAATGTACCTGGAATGGGGATGGGGTGCACCCCTCACCCATGGCAGAGCAGCAGACTCAGATTTCATGCAGGCTGTAATTTTGCCTGCTGCTGCTGCTAGATCCTAATAACCAAACCAAGAAGGGAATTTTTACGCCATCCGAGGCATTCCTGATCCCCCTCCGCATCTAGTGAAAACTTAATAGCGTGAGAAAATGCCTTCTTGTAGCTTATTGTAAACCACATGCAGAAGAGCAGCAGATGGAAGGGCCTGTCCTGGCCCGATGGAGGGGCTCCATCAGGATGTTCCCTGCCAAGGGATGGGAGCAGCAAGGAATGGAACCTTTGCAGGGTGCAGTATTCAATCAGTGAGGGTGAAGCCAGCAGAAACTGCAGAGGCTGTGGGATAATAACTCTTGCTGCTCGGAGAAATGTAAGTAAAAGGAGAGGGAGAGGGAGAGCTGCTTTTCTGAACCCTTTCCCCCATACAGATGGAAGCAGTTAAGATTCCTGCAGGAGCCAGGAGCGGCAAAGTTAACACATCTGGAAGTATCCTGATGCCTGAAGTCAGGCCGTGGTGAACAATGCTCACTGGGCTGAGCAGGCTCTGCTCGGCTGCTTTTATTGCACTTGGACTCATTTCAAGCTCTGCTCCGTGATTAACTGCACTTTTAAAAATAAAGTTCAAAACACTTCCCAGGAAGTTTGGGGAAGGCAGAGCGCTTCAGTGGCACCAGGAGCTCAGCGCTCAGTGCAGTTTCATTACAGCAACCCCAGATACAGCTTGCATTAGCCATAGCTTCATTTGACATGGGATCTTGTAACCGCATTCCATTATGGAGAGGGTGTCTGGCCTCCCAGGCCTCTCCAACACCTGCCCGAGATGG
Organism: Rhagologus leucostigma; assembly: GCA_013397725.1. Taxonomy (NCBI): domain Eukaryota; kingdom Metazoa; phylum Chordata; class Aves; order Passeriformes; genus Rhagologus; species Rhagologus leucostigma. The sequence continues at coordinate 761,466 of VZTD01004190.1, read as the reverse complement.
TAGGGTTGCAGCAGGTGTCAGCCAGGCTCTCCATGCATCTTGTTTGTGCAGTTAAGTCTAGGGCCAGGCTAGGACTGCAGATGTCCTCTGCCCCATGAAAATTATAGAAAGGAAGAGTCTTGCCCCATCTCAGTGTGTTTCTGCCCATCTGTCCCAGGGCCTCACTCTCTCACAACTGAAAAAAAAGAGATAATCTTTTGGGGGGGTGGAGGGGAAGGGCATAATTAGAAAAGCACATTCTTGGGATGCAAAAGACATTTCAGAGGACTGAAGCTAGGTCCTTGTTGCCATATAATGATGGTGGAGATGCCAGAGGTAAGACTGAGAAAAGGAGAACAGCGGGTACTTTTCATTTCATACTAGGATGGAAGTAGGCTCAATCTCTTTGCTATAAAAACAAGTGTATATTTGTGATAGAGAAGTGGCCAGCTGCTCTAAGAGTGGTGGAGGTGCACAAATTACACTGCCTGAGAGGAACTGGTGTGAATTGAATGGAGACCTGGAAGCCAGGGTCATGGTAACTCATTAATACCTAATGAAAGGGTCTATGAAAGGCTGTTGCACAAGTCCTGCAGCCCCTCTGGGGCATCTCTCATACGAGATAGTGTGAACAAAAACTCACACATCCACAAAAAGATTACTTGGAGCCAGTCACTCACAGGCACAAGGGATGCCTAAGGCTGTTTAGAACTCTGTTAGCACCCAAAGCTGCTCCAGGAGCCAGTGAATACCTGTCAGCTCTTTGCAAGTGTCCTCTTCACTGCAAAAGACAGAGGATGGTTTTTGTACAAAGGTCAGCAGAATAAAAAACAAAAGATGTGCTGAACCGCTGGAAAATTTTGCAGGCAGGCAGCAAGAAGGGGAGCAGGGAGCTGCAGGCACCACGGGCTTGCCCTGGCAGTCTCTGCCATCAACACAGCCCTGCACACTTGGGCTTTCAGGGTGGGTCGTGCCCACACAACACAAAACCTGTGGAGCCCTGCAACCACGAGGCATTGCTGCACACCATGCACTGCGGGGAACAGAGGCTGCAGATGTGTGTGAACCACACAGGAGATGGGTCATCCCGTGGGTTTGTGGTGGCTCTCGCTATCCCTGGGCTTCTGGCATTTACCTCCCATTATCAGGTATGTCTGAAAAAACACCCAGCTCGGTAGCCATCAAGATGGGTGCGCTGTTGGTTTATTTCACAGCATGTCTGGAGTGCTCCTCCCTCTCTCCTCCGCCCCCTTCGCTTCCTCTATTAAACTGTCTTTGCATCTTGTCTCATGTTAGGACCTGATTTGGAAAATGATTTAACTGCTTGCTTAATTTAATACACTGCAAGTCATTGTGTTGCAATCACAGCTGGCTGCATGGAGAGCTCACCCCGTGTGCCGGCACTGGCAGAAGGCCTGCTCTGGAATGCTGAGACAGGGGCTGAGCCTCCCCTGCAGGAGCTGGGCTGGGGGGCTCTTGCAGGCTGCTGCCTCCAGTGCTTTTTGGCTGCATCAACACCCAGTGAGTGATTTGGCTGGGGGAGCTCTGGGCCGCTATTTGCCACGCTGCTGTAGTATTTCGGGGTTTCTTTGCACTTCAGGTCTCTTTTGTAATCTCAGTTTGGCTCGTCCTCGAGCTCTGCTGCGCTGCTACAGGGCACGGAGCACCCCGGCGCTGGGTGTGGGGTCGGTGTCCTGGCAGGTTCCTGCATGTCAGTGCAGCTGACTGAAATACCACGGGGAGCACGTGGCACGCTGTGAGGTCACTGCTTGAAACAATACTTTCCTCATTACAGAGTAGGGTTTTTTTCACCTCCTTACCCATCATGCATGGATGTCTTCTAAGGCGAGGTCTGGAGCATATGGGCCCTTAGACAGGCAGCACTCCTTCAGAAATGCTCTTCTGCTGCAAAGGGTTCATATGCAGGGACTCATAGGGGGACTCTCAGAATCATGGAATCACGGAACTGTTTGGATTGGGAGGAACCTTAAAGATCATTCAGTTCCAGGTCTCTTGCCATGGGCAGGCACACCTTCCACTACAGCAGCTTGCTCAAAGCCCCATTCAACCTGACCTTGAACATCTCCAGTTCAAAGACTTACCCAGTTGAGCACCACCGAAGGGTCTGGCTCCCATTACCCCGAAAATCCCTGGGATGGATTTTTTTGTGTTTGTCCAGCATCAGCGTTGCACTGCTGAGGGATGCCCGCTGGCAGGTACCTGCTGTGTGTAACTACAGCACGATGCACTGCTGTGGGTGCTACCATAGTGCTGGTAATCATGACAAAAATAACACCAGGGGCTGCTCTGAACCCAAGGTGCTCAGCTCTTAGCTTAGTTTGCTCTCTGGTTTTTCTCTTATGTACTCTTTCCTTTACCCACACCCCTGAAGGCATGAGTCTCTGTGGATTGAGGCTATATTGGATGCTGTTTTACATATATATCAAATAATAAATTAACAAGAAAGGGATTTTCCTGAGACAGATCAAGCTTCTTACCAGAGGCATGTATCAGAAATCACTGTACACATGTAAAATTGCAGGTGGAGCAAGCCCGCACATGGAAATACCGCTCTTCACAAGCAAGAAATTACCATGCTGTTTTGTTTTTCTGTTTCCCTTTCCTCCTAGGAATTTCTTTCTGCTTCCATGCTTTATCTTCTGACCGAATTTCATAGTGCATGGAGTAGAGGAATGTGTGTGGGAAACACTTGGCTGGCCGGGCTGTGTCTCCACCGCACACCCTCCGCTCCCGCCGCCCAGGCGCGAAGCCCTTCCCAGCGCTCACCGAAGTCGCTGTCACACATTTCACCCGTGAGTCACTAATGTGCCTGATGTTCATGCTGTGGCTTGTAAGCAATTAGTGCTTGTTCACACAGCTTTTTTTTCCTTTCCCCTGCTCCTTCTGATTCAGCTGATTTAGGTGGCCGATGGCCTCCTCGCTTGCTCACACTGCTGTTAGTCACAGACCAGCTCTGGGTTCACCAGCCGCCTAGGGATGGGGAAAGCACAAGCGGATGGAGGCCAGTGTTTGGTAATCAGGGATGGGCAGGTGATTTCATGGCACCTCAAAAGAAAGCTTAAGCCTTGCTGGTACCATCTGCCTAAGCATTTCACACGGGAGGTGCTAAAAAGGGATCCTGGAGCTTTAGGGATAAGTGTGAGCTGGAAGTGAGCACCAAGAAACCAGGGAAACAGGCTCTGCTGCCTGTGTTGGCAGGTGAGCAGCTACTGAGAAGATGTTCATGCAAGTCTTTGAGAAATAAAGTTCTGCTGCTTAGGCTGACTGGAGAGAGCTTCTGCCTCTCCAGTCATATTGTGGCCTTCAGATGTATGGGGCTGGCATGGCTGTGGGCATCCATGGCATGGGAATACACCATTCCAGGTCTGTGTTCTGTGGGCTGGCTGCTGCAGCAGAGAGAAGACAGGCAGCAGAGTTCTTTGGTCTCTCACTGGGCAGAATGTACGGGCAGAAATGGTTAATGAGTGGCTGCACAAGGCAAGGTGGCATCCCCTTCTCCAGCAGGGACCCAATGGCCCAGAGGAGAGCCCTGGAATGGATGGAACAAACTGGCAGCATTGCCCCTTGCAATGGTTTGTACCTCTGGGACTCACTGTGCCGCGGGGGAGTTTCTCTGTATTTAACCAAGTTCAGGGCATCGGGAAGCCCTGAGTCAGCAGCAGAGACTGCCTGCGTGCACACAAGACCATGCTGAGAGGGCTCCATGTTAACCACTGATGACCCTAAAAATCCCCCCCTGGCATCTGTTAAAGTTTTTCTTGTTTTCAGGAAGGTCTGCTGCCTTTTTACTGACAGCAGTGAGAGCCCTTCCACCGCAGCACACAGAAACGAGATACCCTGACCACACGCTTGCTTTTTTCCTTTCTTCCTGTTTACCTGGGATTGCAGCCAGATGGGCACTGGAAACTGGTTTCTGGGAGCAGAATTTTGGACAGTGATAATCTAATCTGACCTCCTGTGTAACCCAGGTCAGGGAGTTTAACATGGTAATTCCTGCACGGGAAGGAATTAGTCTTCCTGGCTGTGCCATGAACCCTGCTCAGCCCAGCAATTTGTGGTTGAATTAAGTGTATATCCACTCTTGGATCTGAGGAAACAATGAATTTCTGAGTTTTCATTTCCCTTGGTGGATAAAAATCTGGTTTATTCCATTAAATTTCCTTCCCAGGCACATTCAATAGATGTTCAACAGTTGAATGAGATCAGAGGAATGAGACCCCCCCCCGCCATAATAGAGATATAATTTGGATGTGTACAAATACATTATGCCACTAATACTTTAACCTTGAAAATTCTGGAGTAAAAAGGGTGATGACTACAATTGTGGTGATCTCCTGCAGATGACTGTGAGTTATTTGCGCACACAGTTGTGATTCAGAAGCTGTAGGAGCTGGGTGCAAATAATACAAAAGGAAGTTTATGACTTCCTCCTCCACTTCACTCCTCTGACCCTGGTTCTCTCCTGCCTCCACTTCTGATATTATTTTGGTTATATGAAGACTTGTGAGGGGATAATGGCTATGTTTCATGGGGTATCCACTTGTGAAAACTGAGTCATGTTCTCCCACAAGAAGAGTTGTTATCAGTGTGTCGCATCTCTTGCATAATACAAGAAAGAAAGACAAATAGGTTCGAGAAAGAAGGCTAAATGTTGAAAGCCTCAAAGATCTCAATCTGACCCCACCACTCGTTAAATGACCAGAGGGAGATCACTCTTAGCCAGTCTTTCCAGCAGAAAGCTGCTCCAGAAACTGCTCCTTGCCTGCCTCTCAAGATAAATGAATTCATATGGAAATACATCGCTTGGAGTATGCAGCCATATGTGCATTTTTTGTATATATCTACACACATACTTACTTGAATATATACAAACAGATCCCTGCACATACCTGAGCTACTTCAGTTTGAACTAAGAGCTGTCAGTGCTTATAGCTTCCAGAAGAGGTGAGATATATATATATGTTTGCACACACACATGCATCAGCTTTCCCTGTTTTCCCTGCCAAAGACAGGAATCCCTGTGCCTTTGAGCAGCATGGAACAGGCATTTCCATCATGCTGGGGCTGGCTAAACCAGAGAGAGGTGCAGACATAAAACAAAGCTATCCTGGTTGGGAGGGAAGAAAAATCTCTAATTAACCAAATATACACCCAGGGCCCAGTGCTGCCCTTAGTACAGCTGTGCTCCCTCTTTGTGCCACTGGCAGAACTTAATCCATATAGTGAGCTGATTTATTTTCTTCTGGTCTTTTCTAGCTGCAGATTCTGTCACTTATGTGCATAAAACTCCTTCTTTCCCATAAAACTCTGTCTTCATTCTACCTAGTGGATTAGCACTGCTCAGTCTGTGGCCTTTTGCATCTGTGCAGCCATCTGAGAAAACAAACCTTTTGCCAGATAGCTTAAATTAATAAAGCTGAAATTTTCCCTCCACCAAGGCCAGCAAACTGAAAAAGGCAGAAGCCCTCCAGAGTAGCTTTAAACATACAGGTCAAAGGGAGAGAAAGACACAGGAGAAAGAGCCTGTACAAAAGTCAGGTGAGGAATGAATGGCAAATGTGTTTGCATTCATTGTCTTGTTCCTTCTTCTAATTCTTCATCCCATTTCCTTTTCCATGGGTAAATGGGGTAAGTGGGTCTCAGGTTGTCTGTGTTTAGTGGAGAACAAGGAAATCCTGCTGCAAAGCACATCACTTATGGCACAGTTTGGTGGTGTAGGTTTTACGACATTCAGGGAAGGAAGATCTTTTCATTGGCAGCTGAAACATCCTACATAAAACTAGGCTGTGCCTTCTCCCTGCAGTCACTGCTTGTGGCTCACTGAATAAGAAGCTCTCTTAAAAAAGATAAGCTCAGCCTGGAGTCTAGTGAACAGCTGGAATGGGTGGAAATCAAAACAAGGCTGTCGGGTTTGTTTTTTTTCTCTTGGCACCTGATGAATTTTCCCCACATAGAATAATTTGGAGCCAGGATTTTTTTTCCAGAGCTCCAAGATCGTTACTTTGCCTGTTCACACACTTTCTTTTTCTAACAGGGTTTTATTTTTCAAACCAATTTTTCATCAGACCAATAAGTGAGGAGCTTGTGGAGACCTGCTCACATGGGAACCTGGAGAGTGGAGGGGAAAACCCAAACCAGTATTGCTGCATCGCTAATGGTGCAGAGGCTCAGATAACAATTATGGCTGCTGGATATTTAGGCTCTGCATTTAACCCACCTTTCCTGGCTACCTTCACAGCTCACGTTTAAACAACAAGCACTTTCTCTTTCCCAAGGCTTTTCCTTAATTGGATTTTTGTTGTGTTTTTTTTCCTTGTGCTTTTTTTCCTTCTCATCTGTGGCTTAAGAAACTGTAAGAAAATAGCTTAGAGGAACCAAAAAGAACCAGTACTTTAATTTCAGGCAGGCATTACACAGCTTTCCTAAAAAGACATTTTGCCTCTTGCTTACAGGATGGGAAGGGAAGGCATTTTGTTCTGCACAAGTTGGTGATGATCCTGAAATGCAAGTTTAAATCAGCAATTGCATTTAAATCAGCATTTATGCTAAAGGGAAGGGCTTTGGGAAGGTGATGACTTTTATAATCTCTTTGCCCTGTACCTTTTCCTGTGGTCTTGCTGGTCCCACAGGGTAGCAGAGCTGGGATTGGCACAGAGGCTGCTTGGCTCCTGTTCCCGTTCCCAGTGGCGGAACCATCCCTGGCCACAATAACTCCACTGCTGTGGATTAAACTGAGGGCTTCACACCAGGCTGTGTAGTGCTGTATCTCATCAATAGCCATGTCACCTGGAGCAGAGGGCACAGCCCTGCCCAGGAGGGGAGAGTGAGCACACCAGTGACTAAAACCCCCTGATCCACAGCATCATTGAAAGCATCCCCACTGGAAATAAAAACATCCTCTTCTGCCCCAGCACAGCTGAAGGGGTGGTGAGCTGCAGCAGAAGGTGAGAGCAAACTGGGTAGGATGCCCACCAAGAGCCCTTCAGAAGCCAAACAAGCAGCGCACAGGTGCTCACTGCTTTTTCAGTAGATCCCTGCAATAACCATTCAGTCAAGAAATATATTTCAAATAATATGGTGGGCAACTCTATAATGGCAATGAGGAAATAGAAAGATATTTTGCACCTCATGGCATAGCAAGATTTCTCAGTACAGAGCTATAAACTGCTCACACTGTGCTCTGGAGTTACCAGTCTCCATGACGGTATATCCTTCAGAAGTTCTTTAATAAAATTAAGGATTTAACCTTCTTCAAGAGAACTACTGACAGGTGCTGTGCATATTCCTGCCTCTCCAAGATCTTCATGGTCCTGTGTCCCATAGACTCACAAATGTATACAAACATTGATCCTCATAGCACAAATGCTGCTGAAAATTCAAGAGCAATGCTTGTTCTGCCATTATATAGTTTTGCCAGTTTTCAAAATGCACTGGACACCAATTGCCAGCTTTTTTTGAAGAAGCATTCACTCACAGGTCTTGAGTCAAAAATGCTGCAGATTTGGTGATAAAGAGATGGTGAGATTTTTCTCAAGCCACACCAGTCACTGTGATGGCAGCTGAGTTCAGACCTGAACTCCTGATTTGGGGGATGCAGCAGTACCCTTCTGAATAAATAACAACACTTGGTGGGCATCCTGAAGTCACTGAGTGCTGGAGAGCTTTCTTCTTCTCTCCAGAAGACTGTAGCATCTGGTTGTGTCAGAACTGCAGCTGCTGTCGGGGATAGGACTGCTGCCAGAGATCTGGAGACATACTGATTTCCACTCTACTTTTCTGGCCTTCATTGCCTTATAAAAGAAGCAATCAACTGTCTTTCATGAGAACAGGGCTTTGCATTGTTGCAGCATTTTTCACTTCCAAATCACTTTACAAACATTCAGTGGTGCATCTCACAACGCACCTCCAATGGGCTGTGGATATGTTTTATCTTAATTTTATAGTTGTATTTAATCAAGCAAACAGGAAACTAGTTTCTTGTCAAATCTTCATTTTGTGGCCCTCAGGCTAGACCCACAGGCACAGTCCTGTCCTCTGTCTGGCTTGGGGTTGATCTATAATCAGCCTGGGATGCCATTGCTACAGAAAAACAGCCCAGAGAATGATGTGAGGGTAAGGTGCCAATGCCAACACCAGGCCTAGAGTGACTGAACGTCACTGTTTTACCTCCAAGTACAAATGTTTAAGCTCTTGGGCATTTGCAGTCTTCTCCTCTCAGCCTGTTCTAGACAGTGAACAGCATTTTGCAACCACAGCTCATCCTCTCTGACCGAAGGGCTTGTTTTAAAGGAATCTATTCCCTCCAGTTTATAGCCACACAAGCCACCAGAAAATGACCCAGTGATAAAATGTGGTTGTATAAATCTCTCCCAAAGCATATTTTCATTATCCATTAACTGTATGTAGTCAACAGTGAAGAACAGGTAATAGACATCAGGGAAACAGCAGCAGGATGGGTGAATGCTGATCCTGGAGGAGACCAAAAGATCCCGTGAGCTGCTAGGCTGCTGCTGGGAACCTGGTGCTCCTATCCCTTCAGCCAGGACAGATTTTACACTCTCCAGGGGACCTAAATAATACTTAATGACGATACTGTGTGTTCCTTTTTCCCATCCTGCATCAGTGTATTCACACGTCCATATGGTAAGTTTTTCAAATTGTAGTTCTTTTAATTTTAGTGAATAAAATGTACACAAATATCTGCAAAATACATACAGATTGCCAAGAGAAGTTGTGGATTTCACATTCCTGGAAGTGTACAAGGCCAGTTTGGATGGGTCTTTGAGCAACCTGGGATAATGGAAGTTGTTCCTGCCTGTGGCAGAGGTGTTGGAACTGGATGATCTTTAAAGCCCCTGTCAACCCAAACCATTCTAGAATTCTGTGGTTCTGTGCTAACCATCAGACCACTGTCTAAAGCTTCCAAATAACCTTATTTTTGATCAAGTGCACTCACTGAGATTTTAATTGTGGTTAGAAAGCTAAATAAGTCACAAAGGCTACAGCTTTGAGTCCCATCTCTGTTGCTCAGACCTCCTGGTCAGGACACAGTTCAGCAAACCATGCCAGGCTTATTTTCAAACTGCATTTTCCAGAGGCTCTGTGTAAATAAAAAGGCTGAAAAAACCCCCTGACTGCTCAATGAGGGCAGACCCCAGGAAGCTGGAGCACTTGGTCTCTGTGCCTCGCATGTCGATAGCCTTTTAACACGACAGTTTGACAAAGGCCAATGACTCACTTCAGAGGAAAATCCCACCATGGGATGGTAGTTCCTGATTCTCAGAGACTCTTTAATCTGAGCATCACGGTGCATCTGCTGGGAGGTTAAATCCATGAATACTGCTCATGTTTCTATTTAACATTCAGAGGCCAAACACCACATCTGAAAACATGGCACTGCTCTTGTCCTTGTCCCGGTACCAGACTCCACAATTAACCCATTCGTATGTGTTTGTAAAGCACAGTAAAACAAATAGAGGCTGACTTTCCCAAACTGTGGCCACAGCATATGAACTTATAGACATAAGCAGAAAACTTCTCCACATCAATGGCTTTCTTGCTTGTCTGGATCACTTGCATGTCTGTATTTCCTGCTGCTATTAAGAATTACAGCTGTAATCCCACAGGAATGGTTCTTTAGTTTTTAAAGTGCAGCTAACCATCAGGCGGGCAAGATAGTGCAAGCCACACAGACTGAGCTCGTCTGTGATCTCACCTCATTACACAATACTGTGAGGAGCCCCAGTGGTGGAACATCGCACAGAATAAGTTCTGAGGAGTTTGGGGTTATAGACAGTCCTGAGGAATTATTTTATGTCATGAGAGAGAGAAATGGGAATGAACAGGAGTTCAAAGTCCAGATTACCATTAGGCCAGCAAGACACATTCCTACAGTCTGCAAGTATACAAAGACATCATAGCTGGCTCATTTCCTTTCCTCTTGCCTGTAGCAGCCACAGCTCCAGCCCTACTTTATTTGCACTGCATCAATGTGTCAATAAAATGTGGCTGTGAGGCCTCATCCTCACCCAGTAGGTGTGAGGTAGCTCTGTGTGAATGCCAGCCAGGGCTCGGGCTGGCAGCTCTGTCCTGGGCAGGGAAACATTATTTCCATTACATTATCTCTTTTGTTTATTGGCTTTTCTTTTTTCCCTTAAAGGTATTTATATTTAAACCATAAAATATGATCAGATTCAAACTTGTTCTGGAATAGCTCTTCTCAAAAGGGTTTGTATTTTAAGTTTCTTTTTAATTTTCCCATTACATTGATATGTCTCCTTGTAGGGAAACCTAGGGATAGGCAGGCTGGGCTTAAATCCACCAAATTCAGTTTGGATTTATATTATCACTGAACTTCTGCCAGGGGCTGAGGCAACGGCAGGCTGAAGGCTGAGGGAAGAGCTGAGGACCCCGGGGGAGATGGGGTCACTCTGTAGGAGCAAGAGAGAAAACAGAGGTCTGCAAAATAGGGGTGCCACCCTAAAACCCGGAAGGTGCAGAAGGAAAAAGAACTGCTAACCTACCCCTAATGCCAACCTACCCCTTGCAGGGATTGCTGCCCAAGGGACGCAGGAGATATTTTGCTCTCCAAGTCTTTGCTGGTCCTTGTGTTTCAGAGCTTCTCTGCTTTTTCAGGGCTGACCCCTGGATCTCTCCGTGCTGCTGAAGGTGGAACAGACTTAGACGCCCTGGATGTCTGCACTTACTTCTGCTGCCTCTGTGTATCATGGTGGAGGAGGGGGGTTATGCCATTTTACTGGATTTTGGATGATACCTCATGTTTTCTGGGCTTTGCCCTCAGCTGTGGTGAACATAGTCTTTAAAAGAAACCTCAGACCCATCTGTGTGCTCAGTACTTTGCAGAACTTTCATATTTCCCAAAATGCATCCTAATGTCCCTTCTGTTCCTTCCTGGGAGCCTTCGTGCAGCAACCTCCTGCGGTTGTTTTAGTTATCTGTATACTTTTCTCCTTGAATCAGATGACTTCTCCCTTCCTAGACAGATTACACAAAGTATTCCTTACCCAGACACCATGAGTCTTTCCGCCCCCAGCAATTGCCACACAGCTCCTTGCTGAGCCTCTCTTTCCATAAATAATACATGCCCAGATTTCTTAAATTCTTGGTCATCTTCCTTGATTCAGCTACATGTCAATGACCTCTGTTATGACAAACAAGTACATCTGCAGCTGGAATCCCATTTAATAACTTTTTTGCCTTAGTCCTTCGTGGGTGGAGCAGGGAAATTACCATGATGGTTTCTGCACCCCGTTAGCAGCTCTGACCTGGTTTAACATAGGCTGGCTCACATCAGCTCTTACTCAATGTTTTCCATGGATGAGGTGCAGACAAGCCATGTACAAGGAGCTCGTGGATTTGTGTCACATGTGATGAGACAGGAGAGGATGGAGGGAGTTCGTGCCAACTAACTGAGACGCTCTAGCTGAACTCCTAATTACCCAGTCTCTCTCTCTATCCACTTGGTTTAATCCAATCCCCTTGTCTCTGTGTCAGAGTGACATGTTTGTTTTTCCCACATTGCTCCCTACAAACACTGGTACAAGAACAGCTTCACCGTAAATGTGGTGAGCGGAGCACAGGCATCATCTTCCCACCATGGATTATCTTTATGGGTGTGGTAACAGAAGTGAGATTCCCACGCTCAGCCCACTGAAATCCAGTGGAAACAATGAGATCAGAAGCATAAACACATGAGATTCATTCCAGTTTAACCAGTAAAGTATCAGTTACCAGCTAACAGTTCATTTTTCTCCACAGAACACTTTCTTCCAGAAGAGGACCTCCTTTATGTCCATATTGACTTTGTCTCCGAAATGTCTCTCTCCCTGTGGAAAGGCAACCTGTCTCATGCTGCTTTTTGTAGCCAATAATGCACACATCCTTTAGAAGGAATGGATGTTTTCCACACCTTTTTTACCCTTATAGCATGTGAGGACCGAAGCCTTCTCCCTGTGCTGTCACATCTGCCACGCAATACTGCTGTGTTGCTAAGCAAGGGGGCTGTGTTCCCAGATTTCTCCATTCCAGAGTTCTGCTGTTGTCTCATGTCCTGACCTGCTCTGTTTCCACATGCATGAACATCCTCCTTCCCCCAGCCTCTCAGTGGGGGTAGCTCATGGCCCTGCCACACTCCTGTGTTTCTCCTATGAGGAGACACTCTCCATCCTCTTTATAGCCACCCCATAAATACTGGAACACTGTGATGAGATTTCCCCTAAGCCTTCTCCTCTCCAAGGAGAAGGGACCTAACTTCCTGCCAAACCCCTGTGTTCAGAGCATGTCCTGCCAGACATACCATGTTTACACAGGATCTCCTTGCACAGCCCATATTTACTGCCCGTGACCCTGCCATTCTCCCGTGTTTATGTTCCATGGCCCGTATTTACATACTGTGACATCCGAGCCCTGCTGCTTCTCCGTGTTTTAGTCTCCCAGCATCTGTCGCTCACTGCACCTTTGCTCTTGCGTTCAAAGTGTAAAATGAAATTGCAGTCATAAGCAAAGATTAAAAAACCGCAAGTGAAACAAGACACCTAAATCCTTGCGTACTTCTGCTGATGTCCTTGATAGGAATTGATCCTTCCATCCCCCTTGATATGCAGCCAGTGGACCCTTTGTACTGTGTGGGATGCAGAGATCAAAACACGCACATTTAATGAGCTCATTTCTAACAATATTTTGAAGTTGTCTTTTTCTAGTCTGTCTCCTAAATTCTCTCTGGCTATACTTTGCATTTCCCTCATTAGAAACATGCTCTTCCAGTCAGGCTGCTGACATTGCAGAGAAGGTTGCTGCCCTCGATTGGAAGCTGAAACATAATTTGGGGTGCCTAAACTTACATTCACACACACACACACACAGAGTTAAAACTCTCAAACATCCATTGAACTTTTTAACCCAAGTAGCTCACTAAAATTCAGGATTTTGTAAAAGAAATCCAGTTACAGAGAGAAAGCTGAAGATGAGTTCAAACATTTTTATACGGCTGCTTTGTCACAAGAAAGTACAAAGTCCTACTTCCCTGAAGACAGGAGCAGCAAGTTACTGTTCATGCAGAACTGGCTTTCTTTGAATCACAGTTCCCAAACTATGAGAACTTTTCCCAGGTTTTCTCTCCTGCACGCTCTGCCCAGCAACACATGTCTTTGATTTCGCAGGCTCTCTGCCTGCCTTTCCGACAGCTTCAGAGCTGGATGTCTCTGCTCCTCAGCCACGGGCTCACCCATTGCTCTGTTTGCAGATCCAGACTCCACATGATCCATGGAAAAATGTCCTTACTGGGATCTATCAAATTCCTATGTTATCAGTGCCTTTCTCTGTGCTTAATTTGGGGTTTTGAGACTCTTGGTTTCCTAAAAGACCTCTCACAGTTAAATTAAACAAAGGCTGGGGAAGACATGCTAGTCAGGAGCTTTTGCTCAGCCTCCATCACAGCTTTCTGGTTTCGCAGCCAGGCTGACATCCCCTTCCTTGTGCTGGGAACCCGCTGGAGAGGCTTCAGCCAAGTGTCCTCCAACATCCTGTCACCCTGTGGTCAGTGCCACCCCTTCCAGAGCTGCCAGAGCAGGCTCCCCTATACCTGCTTCTCTGCTCTCCGCCTGACTATTGCGGGGCTATTCACACAAGAGGCAGATCTGACACAAGGCTCCCATAAAAGGGCTGGACCAGGATGGGACCAAACAGTTTCTGCTGCCAGTATGGTGGCTGGGAGGGATGCCCACAGCCCCGAGCACTCCAGGAGCACAAAACGTCAGATTTCAATCAGCACCGAGCTCTGGCTGTAATGAGGATGTTGGCCCGCACTTTAAAAAGCTTGAACTCATCAACATTTGGAGTGTTGTGCTGTCAGGCTCAATTAATATCGTTATGCATTGTCCTGCTATGTGACCCAACTCATAAATTGTTTCTTTCCATCCCACAGCAGTTTGCAGACAGAAATAAGCCCAATTCATGAGTGCAGGAAGGGCATATTCTCAGTGGCTTCATGCACACCATGGGTCACGCATGTCCCGTGCTGTCCATCACTAGTCCAGTGAAAGCTCCTGTCCCATTATACACAGCAACAGTACTCTCCAAACTGCAGTAAGGAATTAGAACTTAATGGAACCACACACTTCCCCTTCTCAGAGCCCTACAGCTCACGTGTGGCTGCTGAGGTGTGCAGTGCTCACTGGATGACCACACCACAGGTTGTGATTTCTGATACTGCAGTACACGTGCTGTTAGAAAAGTGCCTTTTGTTTCCTCAAAATTCACCTGGTTACAGTGTGCAGCCCTGGCTGCACATGGCTTTTATTATCACTTTCTTTTTTTCAGGTTTCAGTTTTGCAAAACAAATGCATATACTGTAGTCAAACTCCCTTCACTGTTGTTTTTGATAATTTGAGGAGGCTGAGTCTGTATTTCTCATTAGAAGTGTTTTGCTCAGCTAATTCCCGTGACACTTTTTTTGACTTCTCCAGTTTGCCAGAGTAGTTTAAAAAGGGCACCAGAACTGCAAAAATTTTTTTTCCGGATCAGCTTCAGACAATTAGAGAGGCAAAATATCTTCTCTGCTGCTACTAAACAGGGTCCTTGCTTGTACAGACAGAAATTGCTTTATCGTCTTCTGTCACTGTGGGAGTTCATATTGTGTTGCTTGACAGATAGGATCCCTCAATCCTTCCAGTGTAATGGCTTTTCAGAGGCAGCCTCACTCTGCAGATGGTCAGGTCTCTTTGCTATGAAACCTGTCATTTTCCATCTCGCTAATTTAAGACACAGGTTGTTTGAATCGGCTCGATTTAGCTCTCTCTCCAGATGATTCTAAATGACAGCCTTATCTTCATCATTATTTATCATTCTGTCGAACTTTGTGTCACCTACAGCAAATTATCTCAGCAGTGTTTCTTATATTTGCTCCCAGAACAATGTAGAAAATTTTGAGTAGCATTGAGTATACACTGATCCCTGCAGTTCATCATTAGATGATTCCCCATTGACAGTCACTGTTTGAGACCTATCAATTAGCATGTTCACAGTCCAATTAATGTGTGCTTTACTGGCAGTGTGTGCTGGTCTTTATAATTGCAATGCTACAGCAGCACCAAGCTCTGAAAAGCCCTATTTAGCACTTGGCTGTTCAATCCCCCAATAATTAAATGAAACTAGTCTGAATAAGACAGTGAACCATGAATTATGTTCTTATTGGTGCCTTCTTTGTGAAATGAATCTTGCTAATGGAATTATTCCCATTACCTTGTCTGAGAGTGGTGGGATACCTGGCCTGTAGTTACACAAATAATCTTGATTTCCATGTGTGACTGCCTTAACATGGGACCATTTCTTCCCTCTTGAACTTTCCAGCTTTTCCAATGTTTATCATCAGTGCACTAAGTCTCCCTCCCCTAACTCTGTGGCTCTAGAGTTCAAGTTACCTGGACCCACGGATTCTCTGACAAGTTCACCATTGTGCTGTTAATGGTCTGGGAAGCCATAGAAACCCTCTGTTCTCTCTCTTGCCAATACAGAAATACATACTGAATGCTTTCGCTTTCTTCAGTGGATCTCCCAAAAGGAGGTTTCTGATTGCAATTTTACAAGGAAGTTTCACAGTCTGGTCCCTGTGCCAAGTTCCCCATTCATGTAGGCTGTTTTTGTCTGGCTCAGCTCTATCTGGGTATAAGGATGTTGGCAAATAGGACTGGCAGAGACTTGCTGTGATATAATCTTGTGGCCTTATGATATAATCCCTTTCACAAACTGTTTAAGCTTAGAAGTGACTGGATTGTTTGTTTCTCTGGCAAAGGCTCAGAGTGTGACATTCCTCTGGAAGAAACTTCTTTCCATTTTCCAGCCTAACCTTATTCATGGCTAGCTTATAAATAATTTGCTGCACCAACATTTTCCTTTTCCTTAAGCATCTTTTCCATGTCTCACATGTACTCTCATGTTGTATAACAGCCATATTATACAACACAATCTTGGATGTGATTGGTTAAGGAGCCAAGGTGTTTTTGTTTCTCTGTGTCTAATAGACTCTCAGTTCTTCCAGCCATTCAAGCTACTCTTCTCTGAGCTTGCTCCAGCTTGAATACATATTTCCTTATTTTAGGATGATCAAATGAGGTCTTATTGTGTCTTTGCACAGCAATACTGATATTTCCTTTTTTTTTTTTTTGCTGGAGATACTTCACTTGATGTGTCCCTCTCTCTTGAATGCCTTATTTCATGCGTTCTTGCTTTTTCTTATGGGATGGAGACACTGAGGAAATGGCATGAAAAGTAAAAATAAAAATACTTATAAAATAAATCACAGACTGTGATTTCCAAATTCTCCACAGTATCTTAGGGTTGTAATGTGACTTTCATGGATGTCTCAGCTCTCGTGCAGTTTTCTGTAGCGCTTAGGTGCGTGACGTACATGTGACCCTTACATCCAAATTCTGGTAAACCCCTACCTGCACATTTAGGTCCTTAAAACACCTGACCTTAAGCACATGGAGAGTACCTCTTAAAAAGGATTCACTTACATACGTTTTAAACAATTCCCTTAGAGGTCATACAGTGGGCATGGTGTGCAGCTCTGAGAGCAGCGTAGATGGGATGTGTCAGTAGTGGCTAATCATGACTGTATGGAAAGTCTTCAAAGTATTTGGTTAATAAAAGGAACAGTAGAATTTTCCTTAAATAGTCTTATACCAGGAAAAACTAACAGTAGTTTTTCCTAGAAGATTGAAGGATAGCTCACTGACAGACCTTGATACAGAAAAGGAACATGCATAGTAATCCCAGCCTTCTCACTTGTATCTCCTCTGGGAATTGAGTGACCAATATTTTTATGGTATAGGCTCTCCTCTTTTTATGTCCTGCTTATCACCTTACACCTTGCAGAATATTGTCCTTTTTGCCGTCTATCAAGGATCCAGCTTCCCACACACAGGAAGGGAATACCCAAGAAAGCCAGGAGGGAGGAGAGGAAGCAGAGGATGGTCACTACATGAGAAAGACCCATGTGTGCCTCAATTCATCTACCACTAGAGGCAACTGAGGACTTTGAGATACATGTCTGTAAAATCATAAAGAGGGACAGCTAAGAACTGCCTGCTTTTACTGTCACTACAAGATGAAAACAAAGATAAGAGATGCAAATTCAAAACTCACAGAATGAAATGCTTCTTTACGCGGTGCTTGAGCCCGTAAGCTATGGGCATGTGTAGGCTGACAGAGTACATGGGGCAAGTGTCATGCTACATTTGCATTTTCCTTATATTTTTCCCTAGGTGTCCATTTTTGATCCCTGTTGGCAACACGATTATTGGCTGGCTGAGCCTTTGGTTGGAGCTGACACGAATGTTTTCTATCTTTGTGCAGAGTAGGTACACGTCTGCTCTGTTTCGTCAGCACTGCACCATCAAACACAGGCTCTTGACCTACTTCGTTATGGTACTGCATGGATGGGGAAGCAGGAGAGAGGTTTCAGTGGAACTGTTCTTGTTCCTGGCTCCTGTCCTCAGCAAATCGATATTGCAGCAGGCCTGAGATCAGCTGCATCTCTGATCACAACGGGTTTGCATTGCTATTAATTGTTTTCTCCTTGCTTGACAGTAGTGTGCCATGGTGGCTGCCCCTCATCTCTGACAGCACGGCTTTATGTACAAATAAAGCCATTTTGGGAGGAATTGGTGTTTAAAACAGTGCTCCTGCTTTGCTTTTTCCTCCCCCCTTGGCTGCACAGTCTCTTCCCACCTCTCCTCTGCTCTGCCACTCGTCTTACTCTACAGTAAGCTGATTCAGGGATTCAGTCCCCCAGAAATTGTTTCATATATTGTGGGGTTATGGTTCCCAAGGGTGAGCACTGCAACGTGGTTCATAATGAGGTCAGAGTACTGTTCCTGGTCCAAGGGAACAGTGGGAGGGGATGGGAAAGGGGAACGGGAATACGCTTTTCATGAGTCGCTGTTAGATTCTGCATCATGAACCCTTTATCCCAGAAAACTCTGAATCTGCCTGGATGGAAAGTTTACACTTCTGTCCATATCAGTACACTGTGGAGCCAAATTTGCATATTACAGTCCTTTGAAAGATGATTTTTTTTTTTAAATGGATATTTTCCTGTGTTTTCATCTCAGGCATTAATTTCTTAGAAACAAAAACCATTGTTAGTCACGTCTGCATGAAAGACATAGAGAAGCCAACATTATTTTAAAATATGACTATTGTTAATGGGGATAAAATAATTAACCAGTAATTAAATTTATGGCAGTATTTTTCAAAAAGAAAATCAAAACTGTGCTTGCATTACAATATTGATATAAAGCCTCTGCTCTAATCATGTTAGGTACCTAATAGCAATTTCAAGCATTTAATTAGACTAATTCTTCAGGTTAATACATCATCTTGTACTTCAAATTATCTTTATGCTCTTTACAAATAGCTACTAATTAAGCCTTATGCTATTTCTGCCAAGTCAGTTAATAGTATTATACCAGGGATATGAGGTCCAAAAGAGTTTGACTGCTTCCCCTCCTGTCATGCTTCCCTGAGGGGGCAAAGGTTTGCTCCAACCTTATGCTTCTCTGCCTGATGCTGAAGTTAGATGACAGGGACCTGGGACCTAGAGGAAAGTGACCAAATTATGCTAAAAGAGTCAATGGTGACAAGCTGGGAGTGCTTGGACTCAAGTGAGAAATAGGCTGGAACAGTTTATATTTGGGATTCCTGTCACCTGGAAATGGACACTGCTGGGACTCGATGCATTTCAGAAACATTTGGGTACTTACTTTTAGCTGGTGTAAGACAGAAAAGGGGAGTGGGAGGAAGAGCAAACAGCACAGGGCAACGCCAGGATTGCTGGTGGTGGTCTCCGTGATGGACTCAGACAGAACCAGGGTGTGATGAACTGGCAGGTGGCTGCCAATGCTGCCAGCCTGGCATAGGCACTAGCTTGGTGATATGCTCCAGGACATACCTGTTCCCTTGCCAGCCAGGAAAAGTTTTACATGGGACTGTGAATATGGTTCCTTACATGGGTTGATTCTTATCATCAACCATTTCTCATATTTCTCCTGGTTTCCCTCCTCTTGCCCAGTAGCCTCCTCTCAAGCCACTCTCTGCTTAAGGGGCTGGTCATTTTCCAGCCCCTAACACAAGGCACAAAGGCCAGAGAAGTCCAGAGAAGCCACAGTGGCTTCCTCAACACCTGAGTGAGTGCAGAAACACCACAGCTTGGGGAGCACTCCCAGAGAGGAGTAACCAGTCTAGGTCTGACCTTGTCCTCACCATGTGCAGATGGAAACTCATGTCTTCCCCTTGCCAGGAGCATTTTGTGTCATTCCAGCATTAGGCAAAACATAAAGTTAGACCAGGAGAGGGGAGAGTTGAGCCTCGGTCTTTTGGCTTGTTGCAGCCAAGCAAAACAGCTCTCACTCCAGTTTCTCCAACATCTACATTTTAAGCAGCATCATCCCTGTTCTGCTACGTATCCCTGTCCAGGGAAGTGCCCTGCTCTGAAACCTGAATGCATAAAGGCTTTTGAAGGTCAAAGCTCAATATCTTCCACTGTCCCGACTCTATGCTGGTTTGGGATAGGGCTAAAGAAGTCTGAATTATGCAGTTTTCAGCCCCCCAAAAACAATCTTCTTGATCTCTTCCAGCACCTGCAGGTGTTTGACTCTGCTCTGTCAAATCAATTTGACTGTGACACCCCTGCCAAACCTTGCTGGAGGGGCACAGGATATAATGAATGCTTACCAAAAGTACAAAGATGATTTCATGGAGGACACTTGTGAAGTATGAAGTGATATGCAACCTGCAAAACAAGTTTAATGAAATGCTTTTAATTGCTGTGAGTTATGTAACCACATTAAAACAGTGGCATCAACACCAAAACACTGAAGATAAGCTAGGATTTTTCAAGTTGGGATAGTCAAAAAGTGCTAAGAATTCAACTTAGAACTCACTCACATTACTGCATATGCAGACAAGGAATCAATTGCTGATTTTAATGGTAAAACAGTCACTACAATTTGATAATTACTCTGTGTGCTGCTATTTAGAACACAATTCTCCACTTTTTCTGCATCACAGAGAGGAAGAGGATGGAGGAAGGTACTGTCCCTCACTCCACCAACCTGCTGGAGCCAGAGCTTCCCCTCTTCCCACGAATGAGGGACTGAATGACCCCATATTGTATTGACTGACTCTAAACAGCCATCCTTGATGACCTACACTTCTCCCCTTCTTAGAAATCCTCACAACTAGCCAAGTCTTTTTGCAATCTGTTCATCTCAATAGTAAAATTTTTCTGTATTTGGATTAGATTGATTTGCATTGATAAGATATGAGATGATGGTGGGTTTTAAAATTTCTTTTGGGGAAGTAACTTTCTCACACAGAGCAAATTTTGGTCTCTTTGTCTAAATCCACATTCTTTAGTCTGTTCAAAGCTTGACACTGTTTTGGTACCTGAACAGCTTCTAACAAAAGGCTGCTGATCTTCATTATTGCTACCAAGAGGTAATGGCCACATAAAATCACTTTGCCACCCAGTGAGATATGGAGGGAATCCTCATGTGCTGAAGCTGTGGTCAGAGATGAGCCCTCTCTGCCCTGTGATAGTCTAATTTAGAAGCAGGAAATTCCTCAGAATAAACAGCTCCTAGTCCCAGCTGAGATCTGGCTGATAAAACCACTGTGAAATATTTAACTGTGCATAGTAGCAGAAGATTAAGAACAGATGTGATCTAGAAAATCGGCTACACCTAGGGCAAATACAAACCTCTGCCCAGCATCCCTGGGTCCAGCAACATTTGGCACACTGTGCCTGGCTGGCAAGCACTCTGCCTGGCACCTCTGCACCTTGTCCTGCTGCTGCTCTTTCCCTCCTGGCACCTGGGAAGAGCTGATTGTTTCCCTTTTCTCAGGAGCTGCCTTTATATCTGATTGAATCATGCAGCCGTAGAATGGTTTGTGTTGGAAGGGACCTCAGAGATCATCCAGTTCCAACCCCCTCACCATGGGCAGGGACAGCTTCCACTGTCATGGATATGCCTGTGATATAAATACCCCCAACCAAACCCTGGTGCCTGAGAACACGGAGAGGTCACAATGCCGCTGTTCTCACCCAAGGACACAGGAAGAGCTTGTGTTGCATGGAGTGGTTACATGTTCTTAGGCAAACTGAGAGAGTTGGAAAAAGCAGACAGACAGTGCAATCTGAGACCCCCTTTACTACACATCTCAAGGACCTTCTGGACTTTCCTTCCAACACAGCATATTGTGTCATTCTATGATTAAAAGGGGTTATTTAAAAGGCAGTGACCACAGAGTGGCTCAGCTGACAGGCAGAGTATGGCATTTGCAAAGTGGCCAAGGCATGTTTGGGCTCCAGACTTAGCTTGGGTATTTGCTGCCCAGAGCTGAGCACTCAGATTATCCTTCTCTCCATGTGACCTACAGCACTGTGAAGAAGAAAACTCTGTATTGGGCCCATTTTGGTGCCAGCTTATAGCGGTGGTGGTGTTGGTGGACTGATGCTGCATTTTTTCCACAGGGTCCCTCGTGGAGAGGCTTAGGCGGCGCTCTGCCAGCGCCCACGCGGGCACACGATCTCCCCCCCGCAGGCAGTCGCGAGCAGCCGCTCACACACACACAGGCTATGCGCGAACCGAAGACGAAAAGGCGAGAGGGGTTCTCTGCGTGCAGTTCCAAGGCGTTTAATAGAACCAACACACTCGGAGGGAACAGAGGCAAAGAACACAGAACAAAACCCCGCGCGTGATTTTATCCCGGAGGGTCCCAGGGCTGGGCAGAGCATCAGAAGGCAATAGTCGGAGGGCCACGGGGTAGAGGCAAGGCTGAGTGACATAACAGGGGCCAATGGGGGAAGGGAAGGGAGGGGGGAGAGGAGCAGAGGCCAGTGGGGTCTGGGTAAAGGGAGAACTTTCTGGCACAGTGGTGTGGGGAGAGACCACTTCGTAGTAACAGGGGGTGTAAAGTGGACTGAGCCACTGCAGCACCAAGTGGTGCTGTTGGAGGACTTCCAGGAATGCATTTCATGTGTGCAGTGGTGACCTGGGCTGCTGAATCCCGGGATAGGTCTGAGCCGTGGGGGTGAGTTGGGGTAGGAGGTGGAGGACAGCCAGCCCTGAGGCTCAGACCATGGCTCCTGCAGGACATGGGTGTCTGATCCACTCAAGACCAGACTTGGTTAGACGTGAATATAGAACTGCCTCAAAACTGGGAAGGGTTTGGAATTGAAACATCATTTTAGGATCATTGCAGGGACTGGGCAGAATGTGGATGCACAAACCCACATTTCAATTTCTCAAAAGACATGAGTACTTTCCAGGCGGCCAGTTACCAGAGTTTTCCAGGTACTGACAGCTCAGAGCTTTCAGTGACACCAGTTGCAACATTTCTGACACTATAAGTTACTTTTATCTGGGTGCCTTGTATAAGGGTTCAGGGGTGTGAATTTTGGTTCTGGGCTTTGAAGCTTCATCTGGTCACAATATTTCTCTGCTCCATGGCTCTAATTCCACAGCCTTGTGCTTTGGATTTACATTACTTACTTTCTCTACATTTCATTATCTTTTTGGTGTTACCCAGCAGATATTTTCATAAGAATTTATTTACTCATAAGTGTCAAGTGTTTTCACAGTAAATTCAAGGGGAAAAAAGTGAGAATAATTCCTTTGCACAGAGACTACTGTCGCTCAGGCAATTCTTTGCCTCCTTAGGACCAAGTGAATGGTAATGGGATGGTTTTGGTTGCTATCCAGAGGTGGCTGGCTGACTCTGACTCACTGCATGCAGTTTTACCTGCAGCCACCAAAACACTCTGAGTCACAAGGAGAGGCACAGCAGCTGACAGTGAGAGGTAATCACACAAAGGATATTACAGCCATGAAGGCACTTTAGGCACTGCTCCTGGTGGACAGCAGGAGCGGGGCACAAATACATCTATGTAGTTCTTAATTAANCAGACCATAAACCAAATCTTCAGCAGGTATAAACTGGCACAGGCTTTCTGACTTCAAAGGAGCTGCGTTGGTTTGAACCAACAAAGATTCTGGTGCCATATGGCCCTAATTATGTTAATGTGAGGCCCAAAGGATGCAGTGCAATAATAAAAAGGAAATACTGTGTGATCCATCATCACTTTGGCACTCAAGGCAGGACTTTCAAAGGTATTTAGGCACCAAAAGAAGTAGTCAGGTGCGTCGGAGATTTTCTGTGTTCCATTTCCCCACGATAAAAATTTATTTCCTTTCTATCCCAAACCACGCTTGAGAGCCCCCGCAAAGAGGGTAGAAACATTTTATTTTTATCGCCATGGAAATAAGAAGGGTCTTTCCAAGGTGGACCTCTAACTACTTTGTCTCTAGACCTCTCAGAGTGCTCGGCGGGGTCCCAGCGCTGGAAGCGCCTGTGGACACTCCAAGGGTCCAGGTGAGGCAGCTGCCAGGCATGGCTGGAGCGAAACTTTGGCACCAGGTAAGGATCTCCACAAGAGGAATGATTCAAACCAGGCTCACTTGCCCCCAAGGAGCGTCAGCAAAGCCACACTGCCGCGTCACCACAGCTCCTTGCAGTGCTATCCCAGCATATGGGGCTGCAGGAGAATATGAGGAGGACGAGCACAACTTATTCCTGTCCTTGGCAGATGGAAGCCTCCTGCACCCTGAGTTCCCCCAGGCCCATTGGTATGGAAACCTTCAACAGCGTGGAAACTGCCTTTGATTTTAAATCCAAACAACTAACCGCTGTTATTCTTGGACATTTATATTACATTTTCCTCATATTTTCCATCTCATGGATGATTAAAAACAAATTATTGCATTAAGGTGTTTGAAGTTAGGATGCTCCGTGCAGCAGTTGTTTGTTTCTAAGTCCTTGACAAGAATTTCCTGTTGATCTGGTTTTACGTTGTCTTTACCTAAAACAAATTTTCTCCAGGGACTTAACTAGTCTCTAAATAATTTTAAAAGGGTTCTCCCATCTCAGGCTCTTTTCCAAAAGCCTTGTAATCTTTGTCTTGCCAGAGAATGAAGCAAGATTGCTGAAAGCATATTCAGGTTGTCCTAAAGGAGTGGGAAACAGATTGCTTAATAAGGCAAGAGCTACGTCCCACATAATAATTGTCACCGTCATCTTTCATTGTTCAGATGCCTTTACATTGGTGCTCTCTGTAGTGTACTTGGGAGTGATGCAACTCCAATGCTGTAATAACCTGGTAGGCAGTTGGATAGATTCCCTTTAGAAAACAAAAGTTGTCGTTTCACAGAGTTCCCAGTATGAAAATGTGTTTATTGATGGCTTGCATTTTGTATAATTTTGTTTTTTAGCTACTTTACTGTTCAGAGGCAATCCCGGGGCACGGATGTACTCGCGGTGTGGTGCTGCTGCCCTTCCAAAGAGCTTGCAGTACTCGATGCTTTTGCTGTAATTCCCAGCATGTACTAATGTGTCAGGAGTACACATCACCCTTGGGACTGGCCAGGAAACGTGGCAAGGGAAGAGTAAGGTAAACCAAACAGCCAGGCTGCCTCTGTGTGGGAACAAGGTTTAAGTCTCTACTCTGCCCGAGCCCAACCGGTTAATGAAAATAGGGCTCCTGAAAACTGGCAGATGCTTCTCTGCTCTGCTAGTCTGCAATGGGCAGACTAAATTTAATCAGAATTTTTTATTCTAGTTATTTTTTTACTCTCAAAAGCAACTCTCAAAGTGGGTTTGATCAAATCCAACATATTTCTGAAAAAATACTGGATTTTGCATTTTGACATTTCCTAGTGAAAAGACTTTGGTGAGATCCCAGATCAGTTCTAGGCAGCTGCAGTGAAACCCAAGGGAGACTGAGTCAGAAGGGTGATCCCATACTCCTTCATGTAGAAGGTACAAACAGCCCTGCCACCTGGTTGCAATAGAGCCACTCCAACAATAAACCATTAAATTATGGGCGGCGCCCTATGAGAGAAAATATCCAAAAGATATGGTGAAAATGTATGCTATTTAAAATAATACAACCTCTTACGATTTTAATTTCAGCAAATGAAGGTTTACAAGATGAAACCCCAGTCCTGCACATTTTTATGATTGTAACTAATGTCACACATATAAGCAATGTTCCCCCTTTGACTCAAGTTATTTATTGGCATAAATATTTGTGAGATCAGAACATCAACACCTAACAAACATGTTTTAGCATAAAATAGCAACAACTCATACGCAACTCTTGATAATTTCTGTATTTTTCTATAAAATACCTGGAGTTCCTATATACTGTGCAGCAGGGAGCAACACAAATCCGCCTTTAAAAATTCACAGGACTTGTTGATTCATACGCAACTGAGAAAAAATGTGGAAAAAAAATATTTACTGCGAATTCCTTAAATATTTACCAGGTGAAACATCAATAGCAAGACCTTAAATAGACTCTTAATTCCACAGTGAGGTATTTAAACAGTGTTCTGAATTTCAAACACACTGGGAAACAATACTGCTTATTGGCACCTTTTCTGAAGACCAAACAACAGACTTTCATTCTTACTATAGATAAAAAACCTACATTTAGGCATTCATTTGCAACATTTTCATTGCTATTTCTCTTATGTGATAGTTCATCCTTGTGTTTGGGTAAAGGATGTTATTTAATTAGTACAAATGCTTTGCAGCACCCAAGTATTGTGTTCTCATTAACTCACAAACCTTCTTGTGTTTACAAAATGCTCTGAATATTTACTGGGGACCTGGACAATGCTGGTTCATTGTTACAGAGTGTAAGTGTATGCAAAAGTCTCTTTCGTGTTTCCCATATTTTGCAATCATTTTCTTTTTCTCTTCTTAAGTCATAATCTCTGCAGAGAGCTCTGTGATGAAATCCTGAGTACAATTAGGATAAAAGATTTATTATGATTCATCCAGAACAGGGGTAACTGTGTGAACTTCAGCTAAAACCTGAAGGTTTTTCTCCAGCATATACTTTTGTCAAAAATCTGACACTGCTTTCTTACTTTCCTCAAAGCTCCTGAGATTTTTAAACCATGTGGGCCAAATTCCAGGTATCTCTAATATCAGCAAGAACCTGGAGTTGAATCCAGACAAAACACAGGAGTTTCACTTTTGGCCCTGCTCCTGGAAGAACAAGGGATTTGATCTTTTATTTGACATAACATGGATCAGGCCTTCAAATCAGACACTTGGAAACGGCTGTGACTGAAGTGAGAAGGAAAAGGCTGGAAGGAGTCTAAAAGATGAGGAGGCTGCACTGTACTCACCACATCATGCAATTTCCCTTGCAAATATATTAATTATCACGCAAAATCAGCTAAAATTTTTTCCCCTCTAGTCTTACTGCTCACTACAAGAGAGCACAGGCATGGCTGCACACAACCAGGTGGGATCAGACGTCCACCCAGCCCAGGGTCCCGTCCTTGTCCCTGTCCCATCTGGTCCAGGCAGGCCATGGGAATGGGGCAAACAGGTGTCCAGCCTGCCCGCAGTGGTGTCCCAGCCTCTCTCACTCAAAGCACAGGGCCTTCCGCACCAGAGGGAGGGACTTTGCATTTCATACCCACCCGGGCATTTGTCTGGTATGAATTCATTCAGCTACTTGTTTGAAATCATGTGAAGGTTTGACATTCATAAGGTCACATGGAAATGGTGAGCCTTTTTAGCTCAAAGGCTGCTGAGTGGCCCCTTCCACTTCTACAGCATTCTTGGGAAAAATCGGGAAAGCTTCTTTTTGTAGATACCAAATATGAGCTTTCAAAGCACCAAGACACAATTTGTACATTTACAAGCCCAAAGGAAAAGGTAAAAATAATCCAAGGCGTATTGAAAGGATGCTGCAGAGCACTGTGAGGGGCCCACTTGATGCCATCACGTGGAGCTGCCAGGAGCCCATGGAAGAGCAGACACTGTTCAGGTCACTGGCTCCAGGTGAACTGGCGTGGGCAGAGGTGCAGCCCCAGCCTGAACGGCTGCTCAGAGAGAGAGGTGAGACCTGCCGGGGGGGACAGCAGGAGCAGAGCTCCTCAAACAGAGCAAATCAAAGGCCTGGAGAGGTCAGGAGGAGTTATTTATGCAGAGGGGTAGTGCTAGCTGGAGTATAATTGCTTTCAGGCTGCTCTTGGACAATTGCTTTCTGGCTGCTCTTAAACCGTTGCTTTCAGGTTGACCTCTCCTGGTTCATCTGGAGCTGCTCTGCCACTTTATTAGTTACTATTAGTAATTGTAGCCTGCAGCTATGGGGCAAAGGAGCATGGGGGAGAAATAAAGCACGGGAAGAGGCAGGGCTGGGAGGGCTCTGCTCAGGAGGATCTGTTGCAGCAAGGCCTCTGCCAGAACGCGGCTCGTCCCTCTGCAGAGCAGGGCCATTGCAGACTGACCTGTGCTTCTGCCCAGAGCTAAGGTGGAGGGGTTAAGGTGATGCAGGCTCACCATAAGCCACCAAGACTAAACTGAAGTGGTGGAGGTAGTTTAGGAGAGCAAATGGCAGTTTTGGATAGCTCAGAGGACTCAGAGGTGTGGCGGCGGCAGCTGTGAGCTTTCTGTGGTTGCTTCTTCTGTGGCAGAGGTAAAGCCCTGGTACCCCGCTGGGGCCAGGCAGTGGGCGGGACATTCCCCAGCAAATTGCAGCTTATTTTCAACTTTCAGGATCATGGATGATGGTAAGTGCCAGTTGCCACCAAGACAGAGATGTCACTTGGTTTCCCAGGTGTCTGAATACTTATGTGAAGAACCTCCAGCGGGTGAGTCTGGCCTGGCTGGATTGAGGAACAGCTCTTCCGGAAGGATTTCATCATTC
This sequence comes from Rhagologus leucostigma, assembly GCA_013397725.1. Taxonomy (NCBI): domain Eukaryota; kingdom Metazoa; phylum Chordata; class Aves; order Passeriformes; genus Rhagologus; species Rhagologus leucostigma. The sequence continues at coordinate 733,655 of VZTD01004190.1, read as the reverse complement.
TGAGTTAGTTTGATGTGCTGATGTGACATGTGGCTTTATGGAGAGGCTTGAAACAGCTTTGCTGAACAGACTCAGAAAATCCCTGATTGTGGAATACCTGGAGGCTGGGAAAGTATGTGGAGACACACTACATACACTCAGTCAGTTTTTGCTCTTGCCTGGGTGTCTGCTTAAGACAACCATTCAAATTCTTATTTAAGAGAACAGAAAAGGGAGGAGGGAGGAAGGAGGGGGGCACCACCAGTCTGCCCCCGTATCCACCCCCGAAGTTCTCCATCATGAGACACAGTGATGTGTGATGGAAAACCAGCAGACAGCCTTGGCCTCAACGTTCTTGGACAGGCTGCAGTGGTAGAGGTGGGGTGACATCTCCACAGTGACAGCAAAGGAGGTGCAAAAGCTGCAGCGCTCCTGGCAGTGGTGTCAAGTCCTAGAAGGACCTAGAAAACCCCTGTGATCAACTGAAAGGTGATAAGGATGTCTCAGTGTGCTCCTTCATTGCTAACTGGAGGGAGAATAGGATTTGCCTCCGAATGGGAAGAAGAAATCTAGTGAAATTCCCAAGAAGGACTCTCTTCCCATTACTTCTGCAGGTCACCTAAAAAACCCAGAGTCTCTTTAATGCAAGCTGCAAGCACTGCCATTATAAATAAAGTGGCACAAGTTCTGCTACGGAAAAGTGCCTTGGCACTACATTGCTCCAGCATGCAATTTAGGTGCTCTTTAACACTTTTCCAAAGTGTTTCCCGTATCTCTTAAGCAAAACAGACCCTCCAGTTTCCAAATGCATCTGCCTACAGCTAAAGCATTAGCAATTTAATTGGGACATGTAAGCACGTGTGTGCTTCTGTGCATGTATGCGTGACCCTCTAATATTTATTTTTAAATCTTCTTATATGAAAAAGAAATATTTCGTACCTGGATAAGGGAGGAAAAAAGAAAGTAATTTATTTACTGAACTTGTAAAGCTGTAGTTCCCCGGGAGAGGAACACTCTTCAGAGGCTTCCCAAATCAAATTGTTAAACTTTTTTTTTAATTTTCATGCCTGCTAATTGCTCTGTGCAGCTGGTTTTATTTAAGAGGTTAGTATTTTAAAGTTGAAGTGAGAACGTATTGCAAACTTCACCCCACAGTTCACGGTGCTATGTACTCTGCACAGCAGCTCAGACTGTTAATCATAGGTGAGGGTTAACAAAGCCAAACTGATGCAACTGCAGGGAGACATGAGGATACAGCCAGACAGAGCAGTTTAGAGCCATAAACAAGGACACTGTCCCAGTGAAGGACGTGCATATTGCAAAATATGTTAGCTCAGGGCATCCCTTTGCCCTGCAGTGTGAGGAATACATGCAGAAGTCCTGCTGCAGGTAAGGAAACCCTGCAGTGCCATCAGGATCACATGCCTGACCTATTTGCTCTGTCTGGGGGAAGATCTGGACAGGCTCTTCAGGCAGGGTCGGGGGTCTCCACTCACAGGTCTGGTTCGGTGCTACAGGAATGTGAGCAGGGCAGACGCTGAACACAACCCTCGACCTTCTCGAGGCTGTTTGCAGGCACTGACCCTGCACCCAGTCCATGCACTGCATGTGCAGCTGCTCCCTGCAGTAGAGGTGTCTGAACAGGTTGGTGTCAGTGGAGAGCTGTTCTGTGCTCTCAGATGAGATGCTTAATGGTCCAAATATTATCCAAACAACTTGAATACATACACCACCTTGAGAGAAAACTAGGGAAGTGCCTTTCCAGCTTCATCTTATGCATCAGATAGTACCAAATGTCAGGTATTTTGGCTTTTGTTTTCCTACGACTCCTGTAATTTCTGGTAAATACATTCAACAAACAACTCAGTCAGCAGCGGTAAAGTTCAGACGCAGCTTTCCCTTCATACGCTCCCTCCCTCCCACCCACTGCTTGAAACTGTGCAAATACATAAACCGATTACAGGGTTAAAACAAAAATAAACAATTTGTCCTTCATCAAGACAGTTCATATTGCACATGACCTAGGTGTGGCATAATGAGGCTGCTGCAAGGCAATCCAAATCCAAAACCATTTCACCAGTCCAGCCAGTCATGCTTGCTCAGGTTGAAGGTGGCAGTGCTGCCACCACTTCCAATAGGCTGCTTCTCCCTTGGGAAAATGTTAGATTAGGAAGACCAAGGGTGTGGAGCAGCATTCCTGGCTCTGTTTAGCATTGTCCAAGGAACTGGTAATGAAAAAGGAATGAAAGGAATCATGTCTTCTGGTAGAATTAATCCCTTGAGGATTTGCAGTCTGTAAGCAAGGTCTGGCTGGGCCGTATAGAAGGCAAAAGCCAAGGATTTATCTGGGAGAACCAAAGTATTTCATTTAAAAAAAAAAGTTACTTTCATTCTGTTTGCTTGCAAACAGGGGGAAAAATAAAAAGAAGAAAAAAAACCCCAAAACCAAAGGTTACCTTGGGAATTTAAAAGAGGAAAAAGCTATCAATTGAAGTATGCCACTTTTTTTCCAAGCCTCAAGGGACTGAAAGACTAAGTATTTTCAGTATCTAGACCTCCTTCACCAAATATGTCTCCCACTGTTTTCAGGGAAAATGCAATGTAGTCAAATTCTGTGTTTAAAAAAACAACTCAAGAATAATTGAGTTAAAAATCCAAATTTCTACCTGAGGGGAAGTGTTTGAAGGGTAGTTGTTGCTATTGAACTTGCTAGTAAATTACATTGTCAAAAAAGGTTGTTAGCAGCCCCTGGCTAGGTGGGTTACATATCTTTAGTATCTGGCCTGTAAAATAATTTTATATCAAAAAGGCTGATATTTTTCTGTCCTGCCCAAAGCCGCAGGGAGAAAGGAGCTCTTGGTTGCTGCTCCCCACAGCAGGGACGTGGAGTAAGGGACCCTGGAAAGGCTCTTGATGCACTCTCAGCAGGCAGATGGACTTCCCAATTCTGAGACATGTTAGGGGACAGCCAAGGAAGAGTTGTTGTTTCTTAACGTTTTCTTGTATTAAAAATACTTTTTTGATTTAACACCATTATCACCTTCCACTGGAGGCCAGTTGACACATGCTTCTGGAGAAAAAGCTGGCTTCTGCTAATGGCTTCTGCCCTCTGGAGAAAATCAGAAAAAGATTGAAAAATCAGAAAAGGTTGCATCTAGACCCTCTTCTAGTTTTCCCACTGTGCTTCTTCCCTTGCTGCCACCAACAATCCCAGCAGAGACAATCCTGTACCACCTGCTGGGGTGGCAGTACCACCCCAACTTCACAAAGTGATGATGTGAGAAAAAACACTGTTTTTTGATTGTACCAGTATGACAGTTAGAGGTGATGTCCTAGAGGTTGGATGGAGTTGACAGAGAGAGTTGGGGTCATGTTATTACTAATTCCCCCCTGGGCCATGTGCAGAACTTGGAGGGGATTTCTGCTCCACCCTTCACTTACTTTCCTTTAACACTCACTAATCTCTCACTAACCTGCCTCTGTACAGTGGCTTGCTACAGTGATTTTCCCACTCTGGATACCCACAAAGACCATTAATAAATTGTCATATCTGGGAGGCTGGCTCTGGACTCCAGTACAGGCTCAGTGTGATTTATACTCATGACCAGTAAAAGGAAAAAAGCCATCATAGGCATTACATCTTTTTTCAATAACATATTTGGGAGTGTAATAAGTGTAAGTCCAGCTGCAGGATTGTTCTCTTCCTTCAGTGAAAACTCTTCTAGTAAAACATTAATTTGAGAAATCAAAAGCCAGGGTTCAAACAGAGCCCACTTCCTGGTTCAAAGCCTGGTTCAGACCTTGATCTATAAACCTCCAGAATTTGTTACAAGGGAAGACCTAAATTTCTCAGTTATGCCTGGATGTTACAGTAAAGAAAATGTTAGTGGAACATTCTTAAATAAATATTGAGCATTTCCAGGAAGTGAAAGTATTTGTTGCTAAAATGCAGTGATCTCTCTAACATACACCAGAAGATTTTCTAATCTAAATACAATTTTGAGCAAGCAAAATACTGCTTCATTATAATATATAATTTATCTTGGTGAAGATTAAAAAGACCCAACAAATCTGCTACAGAATATGACCAGCAAGGGTTAAATTCTCCTCTCAGATATATCAGTGCAAATCTGATTATAGCACTACTGCTCGTAACATCACTCCAAATTTGGACTGGTACAACTTGAGACTGATGTCTTGAAGTGACCATGTCCCTGTGATTTCAAATATCCTTTACCACTCACTGAGGTATGCAAACTACCATCAGCAGAACACAGACATGCTTCTCTGGAATGAGAAAAAGCCAATTACATGAAGATAATAAAACCAATATACAAGCGAGAAGGAATTTAATTGGAGGGCAGGTGTATGTTCTTAGTGTTCCCCCCAGTCAGCAGATATAAATCCCTTCCTGTACCTCAGACTTCACGTACTCCAACCTTTCCTCTGAGAAGCAAGGAGAGTTTTCTATCATTATATACATTAGTAGCTGTCTTAAATGTTTTCATTTTTTTAGATGAAAAACATAAGCCATGAGTTGTATTATGCAATTTCTATAATAAAATCTCCATTAATAACCTGTCTAATCAAGTACCCAGTTATTTAGTAAAAAAGTGCTTTGAATGGTGATGACTTTATGGTTTATGCAAATGTTTAGTAGAAAAAGGCATGAATAGTCTAAATATTAACATTACATAATATAATTAGTATAATATTATATAATGTAATATAATAGAATAGAATAGAATAGAATATAGACACAAAAGAAAGGTCTGTCCACACCTTGGTGTCAGTAAGGAAAACCCATCACTGCTGTACTGCGGACAAAGGGGTTCTGCAGAAAGGTCAGTGTTTCTGGGGTTTATGGGAAGAAGGCATTTTAAGCTGGCTGTAAAAGCGGACGATGTGTCAGATAAATGAACTAAGTGATTAGCTTTGTGAAAAAGCTAGGAAGAAAGAGCAAAGTCTCTCCCCTTACTCTGGTGTAAGACGCAAGCTTGGTCAGTCGCTACTTTAGAGCAACAGTAGAGCTCTTTGTCTGGCTTAGCTGAGTCACACAATTATCTCAATAACAGTAAGTACCTAGCAACAGCCTCAATAAACACCCATTTATTTGATTAATCAGCCATTTTGAAACAGGTTTGGTAAACATTACCCTTTCACTTTTGGCTTACATTATTAAAAAGCTGCCCACTGAAGCTGCACCCCACGCTATGAATAACCACGCAAAACCACCGCTGTCCTGCCCAGCTCAGGCAGGTGGGCTGAGCTTAACCTGACACTTCTTGCCCGTGTCAAAGCACAGAAGGCAGGTAGGGATCAGTGTAGGATTTATCACTGGTTTTCTAGCCATGGGCTCACAATAAAACTGCTGATGTTAATGAGCAATATCAAAAACTGCACAAGAATTCGGTCGTTGTGAGACCAAGATAGGAAGAAAGAAAAAGCAGAAACTTAAGTTTCCACAAATGTAAACATTTGCATGTGATATTTAAGGATAACTTACAGTGGCTGGAATGTACATTAAGTGCCGAAAAGGCTTTGAGTATTTAGAGATTGTGAGAAGTGTTTGCAGTGGATTGGGATCTGGGAAAAAAATGGAATTTTTTGTTATCATGAAAGATATCAAGTTTATTTCCAAAGTAACCCTTAGTGGGCTCCTGTGAAAGGGAGGCTGTGAAGCCTGGTTACAGAGCATACAAATATATATGTAAATATATACTTATATTTTTATATATATATATGTGTATATGGATTAGAGGTGCACTCTTAATGGGAATGCTGGGGTGGCAGCACTTTACTGCTTTTCCCAAGATCTCCAAACAGTGCTGTGCTTGCCTCTCGTGCAGGGATGAGGGAAGTTATCCTCTTCAAGGAACAGGGAAACTTATTTCACAGGTAAATGTCTTTGTTCAGCTGAACCCCTGTTCTCTTCCCCTCAGGTAAATGCACCATCAGCCTGTATGGCTGGAATGACCTTCCCTTACCCTTTCTGGCTGAAACATTTCTCTTGACCATGGCATAATTAAGTGTAGATATCTGCTTGCATTGCTACAATAAATAATTATAAATGTGCACTCTCATCCAGCATTTCTTTTCATAATGCTGCCATAATGCCATTTACATTTGGATTGTTTTTCATCAGTATACCAGTATTATCCCCAGAATTAAATTATCATGTAGCAGCAGAGGTTACTCCCTTTCCTGCTGATTTTTAATGCACAAAGAAATAAACCCTTTTTATAATTGTGCTGAGAACCCAGTGTCATTAAAGCTATACAGACCCTGCATTTAGGTATGATCTAAATCTAACCTTGCTCAGCAGAGAGGAAAGGAAGGAGAAACAGAGATCTCTCCTGCAAAACATCACCCATCTGCTGGGTGGGGGTGAATTTCACAGGTGCCCCCTGTTCTCCCAGCTTATCTCAACCACACATCACACCTCTTCATGTTTTTTCATGCATTTACCTTTATGCAGCATCAACAGAGCGTAATTCAACACATTTCTGCAAAAAACTAGACATTATGCCAGAAATAATATGCAGTACACATGAGAATTAATTAATTACATATTTTTCCAAATATTTCTCTGGGGTAATCTCAGGATTTTTTGTCTTCAGAACTTAAAACCTGGCTAATGTGAAGGTTCTGTGGAGCCTATATCCTTAGAGACTTCTGAAAACCTGTCTGGAAGAATCCTATAGGCAATCTCATCTAGCTCTGAAGCTGGCCCTGCTCTTTGCAGGGCTCAGGCTAAGCATCTCCAGTGCTTGTTACCAAGTCGTTTTTTCAATAATTCTCTGAAACTCTGATTCCAAAATTACAACTGAAGACAAGAGTCATGCCTCAATATACAGCATGCTCTCTTATACCACAAAGACCCTGGAATAACTTTGATTGGTTTATTTAAGGGGGGAAAAGCCCCTTGGAATGTGAACTGTGGCCTTTGCATTTGTATTCTTGTAAAGCTCAATGTAACACACGAGGAAGGATGAACAGTAGCATTTTACCAGGTATGACTACACAGACAATTTTATTATTTGCAGTTAACTGTGCAGGAAGGACAAATGTAATTATTCATCCATTATGAGGTTTATTTTGCTTTTTATATGTTCTGGCACATAATGTCTGGCAAGTTGTAAGAAGCACCAATTTTCCAACCCCTTCCATGCTTCCAAGTTAAGGTTCTTCACCCCTCCATTCACAGAGGATTCAAGAGGTGTTACTCTAGATTGACTGCAACAGAAAGGGAGAATAAATGCAACAGCTTTGACAGGTGCACACAGATAATCCAAGTGTTCTTTTTCCCTGAAGAGTGAAAACTTTTCCCTGGAAAGGGTGTTTCTGTGGATGCCATACCACTACCTGAATAAACACACAGAGTACCACAGCACACGCAGGAAAAGAAATGTGGTGGATATATTCTGGATGGGAGAAACCTCTGACCAAAAGTGACCGTGGTGCAGGACTTGTTTCTTTTGTTTCCTCCCTACAGAGGATGTTTGTAAACAGGCAGTCATAGGGATGTATGGAAATAAAATGACAGGGAATGGGTATGTGAGCTGTTTTCCTAAAAGCAGCCAAAGTAATTTATTAGATGTAATTTAAAAGATAAAAAAAGACAGTAAGTCAGAGGAAGCCAGAGTTCTCTTAATGGCAATTGAAGATCTTTCCTTTCCTTGCCCACACCTCTCAGTACAGAACACAGCACATTTTAACAGCTCTCTTGTTGAAGATGGTTCTTCAGTGTAGAGAGTAGGTTATGCAAGTCAGGGCAGATGTGAAGCACTGTGCAGCTCTGAGAAGTAACACTTTGGAGTTACACTTTCATTGTATGATATCTTCATGAAAAAACCCCCAAAGTAAAATTTCAGAACACTGAAATAAAAGTTCTGATTTTGTTCTACCTTAAGAAACTATAATAGAGAGTTAAAATTTAAATTAAATTCTCCCAGGAAGCTTGGAAATAAAGCATCAAAATTGCAAGGTGAAAAGTGTCTAAAACACAGGAACTAGACAGAACTTGTTACGTTCCTGAGTGATAAACACAAAGTTCAGCTGATCTTTCATGGAAAAAATAGAGTAAATTTCCCTTCTGGGTTATATTTACCCAGCCTTTTCAGGCTGCATTATCACGCACTGTAATCTATTTAACTTCCATTCATGAGTCACTCTGACACTACACTGCTTTTCAGCTCTGAAACAATACAAAAAACTGAGCTCCTAGCTACAAATAAGGAAGGAATTTAGAGCATAATATTTTTTATCAATGAAACATATTGACACATGACTATACTGTTGTCAGTCATACTTCCATTGAAGTTAAAAGGAGTAAGAGCAAGCCGGTATTTTATAATCATTTCACAAATGTACTGCATAATTTCATAATCTAACAGATACTGAACACAAGTGATGCTACCAATTAGTGGCAACTATGGATTTGCAGCACCTTTAATAATTTGCCATGATAAAACTTCCAACAAAAAATGTGTATACTAACATAATAAAACACATTTTAAAGGTAAGCATAGTGTATATAGTATATGGGAATGTAATATATATTAAAAATGTTTCACCATTATTTAAAGTTAGAAATAAAACAGTCATGTAATGCTCATCCATGTTACAGATTTAGTATTATTATAAACAAGAAATACTTTATTAAAGTTGAGGCAACAAGGAAGCATAACACATTAAACTGAGAATTAAACTGAGGCACATTTACATACTATAAAGTTGGAATGTGCATTTGAGAGTGGCAAGCTCCCATCATTGAGTTCCTACCCCAGTAGGCAGGCAGGAAAGTCTTTTTAAAATATGTAGTTCAGATCCACAGTCCTGGGGTGTGAGACTTCTGGAGATAAACAAAACTGCCCAAGAGTAGATTTGCTCTGAATTCAGAGTCTGATCTCCAGGTCTGAGACGTGGTGTCACCTGTGCTCCTGCAAGAGATCCCAGCCTTTCCCTGGACTCCAAAGGGCAAGCAGGCACATGCATCATGGGGGTCCTTCCACACCTGGACTCAGCACAGCTCTTCTTGGTGCATAATTCTTGGGAAAATACCTGCTTGATTTCAGCAAAACTTACCCAAGTAACCCTGGTTTCACAGAATGCTTAGGGAGAGACAAAAATGGGGGTAATTTGGCTGGCAATGGTTTGTCTGTGTCAGTAACAAAGTGACAAACCATGAAAGTGCATTGTTTTGCCAAAGGGAAAGGTTTAGGAAAAAAAACATGAAAATTGTGCCTGGGTTTTGTGGCCATAGGAGCACCCAAGCCTATTTTTTGCACCAGAAGAATTCACTTGAGCTTCCTTCCTAGTGCCCAGATGGGTCCTTGCGTGCAACCTGCTGGGTTCCTCCTGCAGGTCCAGGTAGGCAAGTTATTTATTACTTCCTCTCCTGAACTGCTGGGAGCCTGATTATACACTGCTGATGTTTGCTTTCTCAGTTCAGGACTTGGCTGCGTTTCCAAAAGAGGTGCTGTTTGTGAATGGTCAAAATGATTTCTGGTGTCATCTCTATACACAGCTAGAAACAATGCAGCAGTGGGGTAGAGATCTCTTGATGTGAAAATGTGACAGTGAGCTTGGAAGTCCTGTCTCAATCCTGCCTTCACACATACCATAAAATGTAGTATCCTTCATATTCTGTTACACCATATATAAAATAATGCAGTCCATACACCAACAGAACACTATTAATGATATACCTCACACCTTTACTCTCCGAGGTCTTAAAAAACTTCACTGTGCAAACCTGTGCTAATTGAATATCACTGACCAGGTCCATCAGCAGCTGATTATCCCACTAACCCAGACAAACAGCAGGTTAGCAGTAGATAATAAATAATAGGCTGTTATTTGCTGTTTTGACAGCAGATGTAAGTTCTGAGAGGAGTTCACCCCTCGCCATGCTCAGTGTTTTAGATGAAAGGAGGAGGAGGAGGTGGAGAACAAAGAGCTCCCTGCTCTGCTTCCAGTGCTGAGGCAAGGAGCCCTCCAGGGAACTGTGAGGCTTCTTCAGGCTGCAGGAACGTCTGGGCCATATAATAATAGCTCATAGGCCATGAAATTTTACGTATAGGGTGTGTGTGATTCACTCCTGGGTATTGCCATACCCTCAGTGAAATCTCACCAGTGACTGCAAAAGCAGCAGGCTCAGGGATGGAGATGAGCACTTCATAAAATCCCATGTGTGACACCACTCATGGATCAGTTCCAGAAGCCTTTTAAGGAAGCACTTGTGCTGCCTGGAGCCTGCTTACTTGCCCGTCTTCCCAGGCAGGTTTTGCAACTTCCTGGGAACAAAGTTCTGCCAAGGCTGGATGGTTACTGACATCCACTCTGGGAGCCCTTTGGGCTGTGTTTTTGCAAACTGGCCTGGCTGCAGCACAAGCACCCCAGGGGCCTGAACCCCACTGGGATTAGACAAAGATTCATGATTTGGCACAGGAAATAGCACAAAATGTGATCTCAGGTCTGCCATCTCCCTCCTTTCTTCTGGACGGTGGTTTGGAATCCCAGGCTGGACAGATGCTGCTGTGTATTTACACCCTTCTGTCCCAAATCCCACAGCTTCACATGCAGCAACCCACAGGGCCCACTGCCGGCCCAAGCCTTCCTGTTGCTCACTCCTTGGACAATAGAAACTCTGCTGGGGAAACAGCTCCTGCCCTGGGGCACCACCCATCTTCATGGCTGAGATCCCAGCGTGAGGGAGGGGTGGAGCAGTGGCCCCAGAAAATTCGGACGTGCCTCAAGCTGGTGCTGCAGAGATGGAATTAGAATCATAGAATATCCTGAGCTGAAAAGGAGCCACAAGGATTATCTAGTCCAACTCCTGGCCCTGCACAGGACCAACACAAGAGTCACACCACGTGCCTGAGAGAGTTGTCCAAACACTTCCTGAGCTCTGGCAGTTCAAACCCCGCTGAATTGTGGAGGGATGGAAGTGCATGAAAAAAAGAATAAATTATTTTCTTTCCTCTTCACTGCCTTACTAAAAGTGTCTGGGCAAACATTTCACCCCTCAGGCTTGCTGTCACTCTTTTCTGAAATTCTGAGCCTTCCCATTCGCTAAACACCCATCTATCTGCTGGCACATCACAGATGGAAGGCACATCTTTTTCTACTTGCTCATATTGAGGGGAAAAACTCACTTTGTTGAAAAATGCTTAGTTGAAAGATGTTTAACTGAGTTTTGTGAAAGAAAAACCTCTTCCAAACAATGGTGCTGGAAAGGTGAGGTTTGCATTTATTACGGAAGATAAAAGGGCAGATAAGCAAGCCCAGCATGTGTTTTGCAGTCTGGCTGCTGTAGTAAAGTACAAATAAAAAGTCCCTCAACAGCTACCACAGAAGCCAATGGACTGCCTTTTTTAAAAAGGAAAATCTATCTTTGCCTTAAAAATTCACTCAATGCTCCCTTGATCGCTCTGGTTTCAGGTAGCTGACAATGCTCCTGAACTCCTGGGTCAAGATGGATGTGTCCTGGAAACATGGAAGGAGACTCCAGTGGGAAACTGTGCCACCATCCAGCTGCTGCCCCATCACCACAGCAAGGGACAGGACACTGCAGTGCTCCACGACCTGCTCTGCGAGGGTCTCAGCGTTCATCAGTCCAGGCGTTAAATGAAATGGCTCTGGGAGCTTTGTGTTCTCAACATTTATCCCGGCTATGCTTGTCCTCTGCCAAAACTTGGCACAAGCGTGCTCACCCCAGTTTCTTCATCATGTCTATAAGCTGGAAATTATTAACCCTTAATATTTTTTAAGTTCCCAATTTCACGTTGTCCTAGTTTTGGCCAAGGCCGTGAGCGGGGTGGAGCCTGGAGCTATGTGGGCATGTCTGGGTTGTTATTCTACACCAGTCACATCTCTGAAGGGAGTAGAACTATGAATTTCTCACTTCCGAGGAGGAAGGGGGTTCGCTTGCAGTCAGGAAGGAAAAGGTGCACGCAGAAAGTCTGGGGGACAATTTTTGTTCTTGTCTTGGGAGCAGTGCAGCACCAGCTCAGGTCAGTGAGTCAGTGAGAATATTTTTGCTTGTAAAGCGCCCTCTTTTTTGTATACTTTTGTTATTAATATTGTTGCTGGTGCTGTTACTGTCTGTTTTCTTAATCCATTGCTGTTTCCAGTAAATTGCCCTCATCTCAGCTCAGGATTTCTGCCTTTTGTCTCTCTCACAGAGGGAGAGGAGTGGGGGGAAGGGAGCGGCTCCGTGTGGCTCAATTTCCAGCTTAAACCATGATGCACCTTTAAAATTGAAGTTACTTCAATTTTAAAATCACTTAACAGAGTGTGTCCAGGTTTTACTTCTCTTGTCAATCATTATTAATAAATAAAATAGGCCAGGGACCATTTGCTTGCTCTGGGGCAAAGCAGCATAGTGCTGCTTTCCCATCCACATGGCTGAACTCTCTTCCTGCCCCTATGTACTGTGGCCGAGGCAAAACCAACTACAGGGAAAAATCATCATCCTATGGTGTTCCCTGGCTGGTTCAGGGTGCTGTTGGAACAGTGCTAGGCAGTGCAAGCCAGCAACGATGGGGTCCATATTAACAGCTGGACATGCCTGTCTTGTGTGCCCGAACCCCTCCTCCAGCCTCATTTTATGTACCAGTATAGATGTACCTGGGCAGAATTAATTCATCCCAGTTTAGTTCTCTAAATCCTGATGCTTTCTAGATACTTGTAGCATATGCTCCTAAATAGCATGGATGGGAAAAAAGTTGACAATTTCATTTAATTTATGTCACATTTTATCTCAGTAATTTTCAACTCAGGAACGTCATGGCTATGGCCAAGCAGGTTGTCAAGCTGCACAAACTTGGCCTGTAAAAGTTTAAGAACTGCATCTGCAAAGGTGAGAAAGACAGAAGAAATACACAGGTAGATGGCTCAGGGGACAGAGCACATTCAGAGTACAAGGTCTAGGAAAACCTGACTGAACAAAAATCATCCTGACGTGTAACACCCACACAGCCACTCATGCTTTCACCATACAGCATCATAGACAATTTTTTTTAATTTTCCTAAGTGATCCTGTCAACACCCTGGAGAACAAGAAAGCTAATCTGCATCCTCCAACGGTCAAGGACCACAAGGGTTTCTTTAACAGGGCTAGATAAACTTGATACATTTTCAGGAAGAAATAAAACCCACAAAGACCATTACTTTGCTATTTATTCTTCACTAAACACCTTCATGTCTTGGATAGCTTCAGCCATGGGGTGAATCAGGGTGTGGGCCGGTGGTTTTCCAGGCAACCCCTGCATAGCCAAAGCCCAAAGGTAGGTTCCTATGGTGACTGAGCACTGTGAAGCTTTTTTGCCTGGCTCTTGGGAAGCACTTTGTAAAGTAGGAATGAAACACTACTCTGCTTAAAACCTTTTCCACAGGATTTATTCACCTGTGGCCTGGCAAGCAATTAACCAGCTGCATTGCTCCTGAGGCAAGTGATAGGCACTTGAAGCCTTGAGTGTGTCTCTATTAGTTCTTAGCTGTAACCATTTTTAGGACTCAGGAATTTCTAGGGCTGAAAGCCTGGAGATGTATTATCTGTCATTACCTGCATAATTCTTTTTCATAAAAAAGATAGCCGTACTGAATTTACACAGTTATATTATGGATAGCATCCCACATAGCAAATGCATTGTACACTGGTGACAAAGTGGGTATTAATGCTGTTTATTTAATTTTCTAGCAAAAACAATGAAGAGTCAGATTACAGTTCAGGTAATTCACAATGTATGGCATTGAATTCTGGGCCTGTCAGCCCCATGCCAATGAAAAAAATCAGCATCTCCAGCTTCGTCATACTAGTTTGAACTTCAGGATGTCAAGATTTAGCCCCAGAATTCAACTTTAAACTTTTCTTGTATGAGGTAAAATGGGACCTACCACATCTGCCAGAGGAGGTGAGAGATGAGCTGCCCCTCTGTTTCCCATGTGGGTTCCCCAGAAATCCCATCCCCTGTCAAACTCCTGCTTTCCAGGCAGATGGTCGAGAAATATCTGGAGACTTCAGGAGCTCCGTGTGCTGCCCTAATCTGCCACAAACACATCACTTACCCGGGCTCACTGGTGTCAGAGGCCGTGTCACCTCCGGGCTGTGAAACACGGGGCAGGAATCACGTGGGACCATGGGCATCGGGATTGTCCCTCTCCAGGTCTGCAGCAGAGCTGGGTCTGTTGCTGGAGCTAAACATGCCCGCAGGTTTTATCTGACCTTTACAAATCGCTCCTGTCACTCCGTGTTAGGAGTCCTCCGAGCACTGACAGGAAAAACAAGTCACCCTGTGAGCAGCGGTACTAATTGGTCGTTTCCTGTGCTTGAAGCATTCATTACAAAGCTCTTTCTTTCTTCATTCAGTTATCTAATATGGGCTGAACTCTGCAGCCTCTCCCTCAGTCAGGCACTAATGGAGTCTGCTTTCTTTTCCTATTTCTGTGAAACCCGTGGAAAATAAAGACCTTTGCAACTGCTTCCTACTATCCTGACTGTCCTGTGAATGCAGGGTTTTGTGTAGGTGTTGTACTTGGCTCAGCTTATCAACACTGGGTTATGATAAATGTCAGGGTCTCTTCCCTAGGAAGGGAGTATTGCTTAATCATGTTAATTTAATCCATTTTACCGTACTTCTAATCTTGGTCAGGGTAGGAGGACCTCTCAAAGTGCTCCTGTACCTAACAAGCACACACAGCATTCATCCAGCAGCCAGGAGTGCATAGAAGAGCTGCTAAACTGTACTAGAATCCTGAAATGGTTACAGATGTCCTGCAAATTATTGCTGCTGAAATTTGGTTGCGTGTCCACCTATTTTGCACGTGGAATCACAGAATGGTTTGGGTTGGAAGGGACCTTAAAGATATCTAGTTACAGCTCCACTGTCATGGGCAGGGACACCTTCCACAAGACCAGGTTGGCTCAAAGCCCCTTCCAGCCTGGCCTTGAACACTTCCAGGGATGGGGCATCCACAGCTTCTCTGGGCAACTTGTGCCAGGGCCTCACCACCCTCACAGGGAAGAACTTCTTCTTAATATCTAACCTAAACCTACCCTCTGCCAGTTCAAAGCCATTCTCCCTTGTCCAGTCACTCCACACCGTTGTAAAAGGTCCCTCTTCAGCTCTCTTGAAGCCCTTTTTGGTACTGGAAGGTGCTGTAAGATCTCCCCAGAGCCGTCTCTTCACTGGTTATTTTGACATGCTTACAGGCGAGCTGGCTTTCCCCCTGGACTGGCTTTCCATCAGGAAGGCAGGCACACATGAAACTGCATCAGCCAGCTTTTGCCTCCCGAATTCTGTTCCTTGGGAAGCATACAAAGGCCCAGGTTTCAGCAATTAAGACATTCAGAGCTGGTGTTGTATTTCACCCTGATTCTTGCTCCTGAAGGACTTTGGGCAACCCTTTGGCCTTCCTCCCTTGCATAAGCAGAGCCATGCAAGAACAACAGGAACATGAGAACGTGCATAGGACAGACTCCTTCCGTCTGAGCTCTCCGGACTTTAAAAGCCACATGGTGCCATTGACCACAGGACAGATGGACAGACAGACAGGAAACTCTACCAACCACAGTGGCTGCTGGCATGAGGCTCCACTCCTGCCCCCTCAGCAGATTCCTTCCTGCCTGTTTCTGATTCATCACCACCAGCTGTTCACATCTTCATGCACTGTCCTGCATGGTGCCCCTGGTTAGCTATTCCAGAGGAGGAGTTCCATCCTGAACTTCAGTTTTGGGTTTTTTTTCTTTTAATCAGGTACACTTTGTTTTGCAAAGATTATTGTAAAACTACTTCATTTTTTAACAACCAACTCAACAAGTACTGGCAGATCCTGGTGGTATGTGATGTTTCCCAACCAGTGAGCATTAGCTACATCTGAATGGGGTCAGACCTCACACCACAGGTGATGCTCACTGAGGACATGAAACAGCACAAGGCTTCAACCAAACAAGCCAAAGTAAAAGCACTGTAAGCAGAGTATGACTGATCTCAGGTGTTGCATTCCTTTCTCTTGGTTATGGCCCATCACAATTCATATTTGGTAATTTCTCAAGAAAAGAAAATGACATTTGGTTCAGGTTAGAAAGTTCCATGAAACTTTTGTCCTGGTGTCTATACCTTCATCTGTGTATTTAGAAGATCTTCCTTGTTACCTATGTGCCTCGTGTAAGAACCAGTCAGGGTTTAGCTGAACTTCTTTTTCAACCTAAATATGATTTTCAAGCCCCCTTACAAACTTTCACACTCTGAGGTCACACAGGATGGGGCACCTGAGAGATGCCTCGTTCTGGTCAAAGCCACCCATCCCTAGGGATGACCAAGTACCTCATCAGTGCTATAGGCAGGAGGCAGGGCAGGAAGATAACTCCACCAAAACCCAGCTGTTGGTTTCACACTGACCACAGATGTGGGGCTGGTAACTGAAGAATAATCCTTGTAGGGACAGGCACTCACTCCCATTTTTGCTTCAGCAGTGGTGCCAGCTGCCGAGACTTTATTTAAGATTGAGCACAGATTCTTTCAAACAGATTTCTTTTATCAGTTATATGCATATATACAGACTTTTGCTGTAGGATAGTAAAAACTTTTCAGTCTTCTCTCTACTAACTTTTCAATCATTACTGTAAGGCAACATTTTTTTCCCTTAATAGAGCGAGATCTTAAAACACAGATGATGACCTTGGTGGAGAACAGCATTACCACATACAAGATCCAAAATGGATTAGTTGTGTATCACAGAATCACAGAGTGTCAGGTTGGGAGGGGCCTCAAGGTTCATCTGGTCCAATCTTTCTTGGCAAGAGCATGGTCTAGGCAAGATGGCCTTGTACCCTGTTGAACTGAATCTTAGAAGTGTCCAGTGATGAGCAATTCACCGCTTCCCTGCGGAGATTATTCCAATGCCTCGTCTAGACCATAACACATCAGCTTCTCTATGAGGAGGCTGTGGGAAACTGTATCAAAAGCCTCCAAGAAATCCAGGTAAACAATGTCCACTGCTTGCCCTATGTCAACCAAGCAGGTTACTTTATTGTAGAAGGCGATCAGGTTTGTCAAGCACAATTTGCCTGTGGTGAATCTGTGCTGGCTTTTCCCAATAACGTGTTTCATCTGACTTGTGATAGCCCCCAGGAGGATTCTCTCCATAACTTTCCCAGGGACTGAAGTAAGACTGATGGGCCTATAATCTCCTGGGTCCTTCTTTAAGCCCTTCTTGACGATAGGGGTGACATTACCCTTCTTCCAGTCTTCTGGGATGTCCTTCAATCTTCATGACTTCTCAAAGGTTATGGAGAGCAGCCTCACAATGACATCAGCCAGTTCTCTTGACGTGCTCGGGTGGACGTTGTCAGGGCCCATTGATGTGCAGGGGCCAAGCTCCTGTAATAGTTCACAGACCAACCCTTCCTTCACCAACTGTGGGTCTGTGTTTGCTTCAGCCTGGACTTTTGTTCCCAAGGCCTGAGGTCCACCAGTGCTGGTCAAGACAGAAGTGAAGAAAGTGTTGAGAATCTCTGCCTTTCCAGTGTTCTGGTGACTAATTCAGCTCTCCTTTTGGACAGCAGGCCAATATTTTCTTTCTGTTTCCACTTGTTGTTTACATACCGGGTGAACACTTTCTTGTGGGTTTTGACAACAGCTTCTTTTGCCCGTGGGGAGCCTGTCCCCATGCTGGTAGTTGGGAGTGCAAAGAGCAGCCCAGCCCTCGGAACGTGACCATGGTCTTCCTCTTGCAGGTGTCATGGGGCAGCAATGGGGTGTCTGATTTAGAGACCCTCAGCTCTGCCACCATCTTCAGACTGCAGGGATGAGCCTTCAGATGTCTTTCTGTACTATGTAGTGCAAGAACTTCTGAAAACATATATTTGTTCCCTGTAATAAACAAGAGAATATTTGGCTCCAATATCGTCATTAATGCTAAAGTGGGTGAGGGAAGGTGGGGGGACAGGAAAAGTTTAAACACTCATTCCTGAAACTTCAGCATACTTTTCAGCCTCCCTTCAGTCCTCATGTACCTGAAGAAGAACCACAGCACAGAAGGCTGTGTGACTGCCTCTGGAGGGGAAATGCCAGCAGTGCCATGTGAAGATTGTACCATGGTGTTTCTCATTGCTCATACCTTGTTTAACACGGATGAGTGCAGCAGAAAGGATATGGAGGATTGATGGGAAGACAAGCAAACTTCTCAAGAGGCAGTGCAGAAATAACATGTAAAGTGCCCTAAATGGCCAGAGGAACTGTGTTGTGCAGGATTTATTTTCCCTTTTATGAAACTGGGAATCAGTGTAGGAGCCCTCTGCGTGGAATAATTTCAGATCTTTTTTTTTCTGTAGGGTGTTTCCTAGATCAATAGTAATGCCTCCATGCTCAAGGCAACCTTGGAGTTTATGATGCCTCATGCAGAGAAAACATGAGGAGCCCCAGGTAACCTTCTATTACTGCAGATAGGGAAGGAGAGGGATGGTCTGAAACGTGCTGCTGGGGTAACAGGAAAACAAGCCGGAGCAGGCATTAGAGGCAGTGGTGCTTGGTAAGGAGGGAAATGAGCTCACTGCATAGACTAAATGCACTTTCTCAGAACAATACAACTTCTCACATTATGGTATTATGTAAGTTCCTACCCCAGCCTAAATTCCCTTTCCAGGCAGGAGTTAGGGTGAGGACACAGCTTCAGAAAGCCTAAGGGAACCACAGAAGCTGGCTAAGGATTCCCAGCTTCAGTTCCCAAACACAGGGACATCACTTTCAGCAACACCAGGAAGCTGGACTGCCTTGTTCCCAGTGCCCAGTTCTCCTTGATGTACTCAGGAGGAGTCTAAAGGAACCTCAATTATTTATGTGAAAGAGACTTTGTTGGTCGCTGACTTGCGATGGGACATGTGACACAGGCCTGAAGCAAATCAGTAAATACAGAAATTTTCTCTTGAGAAGGCAAGGGTGGGGCAGAGGACATGGTAATTACATGTTCTCCATGAGCGCTGCTTTTCTTCATTTGCCCAAAGCAGCTTTGGAGAAAGCATTCCTAATTGTGTATTTCTCATTTGCACTGCCTTCTTTGTTCCCCTCAACAAATATTCCCATTAAGAAGGTTTGTCATTCTTTCCGTGGAATCCAACAGCAGTGGAGGGATAACAGAATCCATGGTTGGTGGATGATGGTCTGGGATGCTCTCCTGGAAGCCTTGACTAGTGTACTGTGATGTCAGCAGTATTCAGAGGCCAAAGCTCAATGTAGAGTGTCCCTAACAAGTCACATGTTCCTAGGGGGTATGCTGCTGTGCTCTTTCTCCTTCTTCTCTAAGCTCTCCAGCTTTACTACCTCTGGAGAAGAGGACATAGAAACTGAGTGCAGGATCTTTACTTTGCTGAGAACTCTGCAGAATGGGACATGTTGGGAGAAGGACAACAGTGATGAATGAGGATTTCCTGCTGAGCAAAAAGCAACAGAAGTTGCCACAGCATTTAGCCATCATCTTGGCAATAAGCAAGCGTGTCCTTGCTCTTCACAGGCCTAAAGTTGTTAACCCTAAGTCATCTTTTGACATCACCTGCTTTGCCTCAGGTAGCACTGGAATCACGTGCCTAAACACTGGATCAGTGTGAGTACCCCTTCCCCTGCCAGGACCTGCTGGTTTAGAGACACTGGCTGACTCAGCTCTGCCTGTAAGACCTCTGTCCACCATGGTCCACGGAGTGGAGAAGGTAGTGGAGTGCAAGAGGAAAAGCTGCAATGCACCTCAACAGCAAAGTGAACATGCCAGTGAAGAGTCTGTTGCACAATGCTGGAGCAAAATGGAATGGACACCCACCTCTTTGGAAACAAGCAGCAGCCTCAAAGACCTCAGTGTTTGGCTGTGATTTTCCCATAGACGTGTTTTTACAGCTGTGGTTAATGTGTGACTAATCCTCACTGTGCCGTAACCACACAACCACTCCTTAGAGCGGTGTGAGCGCACGGTGGGTTTGAGTTGGAAGTAGAGATGGTAATATCTGAAAATAATATTTAAAAGTGACAACACTTCTGAGCAGGATTCTAATAATTTATGTTGTGCCTGAGAAACTTGCAGCCAGGTCCAGTGTATATATACGTATAACAAAAAAGACAAAGCACCTCCCGAGAACAATAAACAGTTCAAAGGCTTGTGTTCCCAGGCGGCTGCTATCAAACATTAACAGCACTATTTGAGCAGGAAGAGCAGACTCAACCAGCACTTTCAAGAGCATATGCAAACTGTCTTTTCCTCCAGTCGTACACTAATAGCAATAATAATAATAAAACCACATTTTCAGTCTGAATAAAAGGCAGGTAATATTGCTCCAAACCAGCCATATTTTCCTCTGTGCCACCCTGAGAACAGTGAAACTCCTGGAAGTTCTTGAACCATTGTTCCATGTTATGAAGACTGAACACTCAACTGTTGTTTCAAGTTACTCATAAAGGCAGCTTCAGGCCTGGATGTACTGAATGAAAAATGACATCATCAGGGCTGTGTGCTGCATGTAGCTGCACGTACAGTCCTACTCACTCTATGCGACAGGCCCTGAAGGGCTGGCCAGGCCCTGGTGTCCATTCAGAGGTGGGCTTTGAAAGCCTCTGACCATGACTGAGATGATTTTTGATTGCCAGCAAAGTCAGCTTTTCAGATCTTCTCCAGGTACGGACAGATAAGCAATTAGATGAGCCATATGCTCCCTCTTTTGGATACATGCCAACTCTTTCTTTTTATGCAATATCTGCTTTATTTTGAGGGGTTCTAGTCTGGGGGGGTTGTTAAAATGCAACAACAATCTTTTATGGCCTTTTGAAATTATTTCAATCTTAATTCCAATTGGTTTGATTTTGTTCTGCACAGACATCCTAAGTTTCAACACTTTTAAGCTTTCCTCAGCTAAGATTTTGTGTAAGGCAGTCTGTGTGTGTCTGTTAGAATAACAAACCATGTGATTCCTTGTGGTCACACACTGGCACCCAGCACATCACCCGAGCACAGCAGCAGGTTCAAGAGCAAGAGTGCTCATGCTTAGGGAGCATCTCCAGAGGAGCAGCCCCTTGCTCTCAGCATATACTACTTCCAAATCTGATGGGAGTCAGGTGCCAGAAAATAGAGGTATCTCATTCAGAACCTGCATTTCTCAGCTCCTGCTGAGTTTCCCCTGGCACTCAAACCCTCTCCTTTCAGAAAGAGATGCAACCTGGTTTGCCACATGAAGGAAACTGCTGTCCAGTCTCCTAAGGCACGGGTTCCCAGGCTTTGTTTAGAGGGAGAAATGCACTGGTGGCATCAGCATAAGTTTCTTCCAGGCTCCACTCCTTTCCTCAGTGTCCCTGCCCTCACCTCAACCACCTGCAGCAGCCCCAGCTCTGTGTACAGGAGGAATCCAGCTGGCTCCTGCCTGGGACTTCCAGAGGTAAGGCAGGTGAGATAGGTTTTGGTGGTGGATATTTTGAGGCTTGGGGGTTTGTGATTGCTTTTCTCTGCATGCTGTTTTTGAATGCATTGCACATCAGAGGGGTACCACAGTTTGGGGACCCCTGGCCTGGCAGCACATATTAAGCATACCACTCTCTCCCACACAGGTTTTCAGGGGCCAGGAATGCTTTGATGGTTGGCTCAGACAAGTAGGGGTTCATGCTGAGGACATTTTTATACAACAAAGTCACGTGGCTTTGGTTAAACTGGAGCAGCTGCGCTCTGGGGTCTAGGATCTATCCAAATCCTAATCTTTATTTTTAAATCACACCTATTTATCCTTTGCTGTATGCCACCTTGAAGTAGGATTTTCTACTTTTAAAAGCACTTAATATTTTCTGACTTTTTAAAATTTAGTGATTTAGTGATTGCCCCTCCCTAGTTCCTGTTTCAATTTCTCATTGGCACGTAGTTGTGCATCCATGCAGATGCATACACGTAGTCACGTGTACATACATACATGTGCACGTGCACAAAGCAGAGTACTAATCACCTTTCGTTATCATCTCAAAGAATGCTCTAGAAAGATGCCCATCTGCTTTCCTATGCTAAAGGAGGAGAGTAATAAACTAGAGTAAATTAAAAAAAAAAAAAAGCAGGGTAAGAAAGAGGAAGGGTTTTTAACTGGTCTCTGTGTTCTTTGCATAGACTGTTGGCTGAAGGACATCGCACTAGCTCAGGAACATTTTATACTGTAATCTTCCTGAGCATCCAGCTTTGTTTTCAATACATTTTGATCTTCTCTCCCTACCATTACTGGAATGCTTCTCAAAGTTTTTAATTTTTTTAATGTTCATACTGGCCAATTTATTTTTTTTTCTTGTTCCCGTATTATTCTTTTGCCTAAATTGGTCATCCCCATCCTTGGTACTGTCCTGTACCATGACAAGCATGCAGACAGCAACTGTGTGACCTGTCAGTCTATGTTTTCCTGAGCTGGACAAACCAAACACCATTAGTTTACTGTGGGAAGAGACTCAGTTCTCCCACATAATTTTAATGTTTTTCCTCTGTTCCTTCCCAGCATGAGTTAACCCTAGACTGTGTAAATGATGGTAAGCAAAGGGCTCACTATTTCTTTGTCTAATGATACCCATGATGCCAACAATTCCCTCTACTTGCTGGAAATATTTGCTGGCTACTACGTCCTGTATTAACTTATTTTTTCCTTTCTTACAGCTACATCACACATAATTATTCTAAAATTGACTATTTCACCTAGCCCTTTCTTCCCCTCTTATTCCCAGGTTAGAACAGAAATTCCTTTTGTTATCCCCTTCAAGCTTGACCTTGTCCTGTTGAAGTGGACCCTAAATGTTACTTGTCAGAATATTAACATATCCTTCATACTCTAAACTGTTGAGGGTGCCCAAATTCCCAACAGCAAATGTAATTCTGTGTATTTCCTTCCATGTCAGACAGTGTTTAGAAAGATGCCTTCAAAATGAGGTCTCTTCTCCCTACTAACTCTCTGCCTTGCAGAGCCTGCTGTTCCTTAGCTCACTCCTCACTTTACAATTCTTCCACTAATCCCTAGCTTCCTCCTTTTGATTATTCATTTTCTGTGTGGCACTGATAACTTGCTTTAGCTAAGTTCAATTACAAAAGATTGCCTTTGACTGAAAAAAAACCTGCTATCCAAAAGCAATATATCTGTTTAGTCAGACACAATCTACTTTTGGTGAATCTATTTTTTCCTGTATATCATCATACCACCTTTTAATTTCTCTATCCATCAGATCCTTTTGTAAGACCCTGCATACTGCTGAGGCTGCACCTTTTCCTCTCCTCATTCCTTACTGAAGACACTGCACTTCATTTTCTGCAGTAAAATTGCTGTCCTCTAACTTGACAAACATATTAAAAATTCTGTCCATCAGGCTTCCAGTTTTATGAGCTAAACACCACCCCAGAATGCTAAATAACTATTTGGTTTTGAGCCTCTACCTCACCTCTTGCATATTTTAAAAGGCTGGGTTCTGGTTTTTTTTAGTTTTGTAGCTATCTCAAATGGAGCGAATTTCACCCTGCACCTTTATTCCACTACTCATTTTCATCAACACTAGTCCTGATGAAGACTCAGATAAGGCATTTATGAAATGCCTGACATAGTTTTTCTTCTCAGCACCCCTGTAGAGTGGCCCTCTTTTTTTCCTGTTCTCTATTTCAATTACAAGATTATACAGCCCTTTAGATTTGCTTTAGCTTCCTTTATAGGCTCTAATACAACTTGACAAAGTGAGAATTGTGAAAAGTCCTCCGTCTCTCATAGTTTGCCTTCTTTGACATTCAGTGCATTTACACCCTCCAGCTCATTTTTCCAGAACAAAGAAGGGGTCAAATTTTTCTGCCAGCCACATTCTTTGCATCTCACTTGTGAACAAGAGCAAATGTGATAATTGCTCCAGCATGGATGAAGAAGAAAGTCAGGAAGCACAGTGAACAGAAATGTGACTCAGGAAAACCCAGGCCAACCTGTGCCAAAGTACAGAGGCAGACCAGCCCTTCTGTAGATAATTCTCTCTTGGTACAACAAAATTTCTCTCAAGTGGGCACTGAGGATCAGACAAGTGCTGCACTTGCAAGGATTTTCACACAGGAATTTCCCACTTCCCTTAGCATTTCATTTTATTCCCTCCCTGCTGCCTTAACTTCACACATGATCACGGACTACAAAAGAGGAAGCAAAAGTCTTGGTAGCCCCTAGGGAAGGGAATTCATACCTGGTTAGGCACCACAACGCAAACCAGCCAACTCTGATCTTACACAAGTCTTTTACCCAGTTTAAGGGCTGGCAAAGTGGGCATGAAGTTAAAAAGCACTTTTCAGCTGTGTTTGGCTATGGAAGCAAGTCTTCTAAACTCAATCCTTCAGTCCTTTTGCCTGATCTCAAAACTTTCTGATTACCAAGATTCCTCCAAATGTTTTTTTTTTTTTTTGTAAACATAGCCCCCATGGTTCCAATGTAAGCAACAGGAGTTTATAAACTCAAAATACAGTGGCTAATTTACAGAACAAAAAATAAGTTTCTTGCAGTTCAAAACCTTTCAAAAGAAAATAATTGTAAAGCTGGAGTAAGACCCACCCAGACAGACAGCAGCTCCTGACTTCCCTGTTTTGTGAAGGACATTTTCCTCTGCTTCTGTGTGCTCCATCTCCTCCCACACAAGCCATAGAGTCCCAGAGTAATTGATGTTGCACAGCAGAATACCAAGGACAGGCCTGCTCTGTTCTCCCTCCTTGGGGGTACAGTCTCCAATTTGTCTTGAAAAGCAGGTTTTAATAGAAAGGCTTGGAGCAGCCCTCCTACAGTCCTCTCTGCTCTCAAACTCCTGAGGACAGAAGACGGGGAGCAAGAGGAAACCCTGTGGAAGACTGACAACTTTTCTTACCATTTTAGGGATGGTGACATGCTGTACAAGGAGAGGTCTGAAAATCAGAACCAGCGTGAAATGTTGCAGGGCTCTAACAACGCCATTTTACTCAAGTCTCCACCAGAGCCCATTTGTATCCCACACCAGTGCCTCCAGCAAAAGCAGGAGGTGTCCTGCAACCAGGACACCCAAGGCCAGGTAAGAGGGAAGCAGGCCACACTCTTACCCTTCAAATGCTGAACT
Source organism: Rhagologus leucostigma (assembly GCA_013397725.1). Taxonomy (NCBI): domain Eukaryota; kingdom Metazoa; phylum Chordata; class Aves; order Passeriformes; genus Rhagologus; species Rhagologus leucostigma. The sequence continues at coordinate 708,582 of VZTD01004190.1, read as the reverse complement.
GAATCTCTGTGTCTTTAGCCCCAAAATTCACAGTCCTGTAACCCAAATTCCTTAAAGACCTAGGTGGTCTTAAAAACAACATCTACTTTTTGAAGTATTATACACATCAATGTTCACAGATCAGACACATTCTTGCCGAAATGCCATTTATTGCAGTATACCTTTACATGGCATACAGATAACCCAATGTTGCATCTTCTGTCAGAACTCATATTTCATTTGTACCACTTAAATAACACAGAATGTCATGTTTGTTTCACAAACTGTCAGTTAAGACTACCAAAATATACAGTTTTTTTCCTTTCCCCCTAACAAGGTTGTGAGGTACAACTGAATTTTACTACTTTATCTTCCTGTGCTTTACAAGAACCTTTTCATAGATAGACCTATCAAACATTTCTACATTCCTATACAAAGCAAAGAATTACAGCTGAAATTAACACCACCTGGTCATTGCATTAACCTATAAAAATTCATTCAATTTAAAAAAAACAAAACAAAACAAAAAACCAGCTGAAAACAAAACAACCCTAACAAAAAACCATAATGGTTGTTGCAGCTTTACTTAAAAAAAACCAGCCAGCTACACATACGCACAAGTTCTCCATGTGCATAAAGAAGAGTTTGGAATCAAGACATATTGGGGTTTTTTTCTTGTGTTTGCAGAGAAGGCACCAATTTTCGCTGCATGGCAGCTCAGGAGTGTTTTATACTTCATTTAAATTACACAGGTTTTTAAGTTTGGTTGTTAACGTGCAACATTTGTACCAACTGTTGCAATATTCTCCAACATACTCCGATCATTCCCTCTGGCTCAACAGTACAAATATTTACATCAGTTGTTAAAACTCCTGCACCCACCCCATACCTCCTGCACTGACAAGGAACTGAAGTGGCAAGAAGCTACCCAAAGGCAGAGCAGAAGTAAGGCTTGCACAGAACACCACACTTGTGTTCGCTCGGTTTGAGATACTCTGGAGAACTCCAGAGCCCCAGTGAGGCCCCAGTGCCTGACATCTGACAGCACACTGACCACACACAGCTTCAGGCATCCAGACTTTGCTCAGGAGGTGCTTTTTGGCCCTTACTAGTCTGACATCCCTGGAGTGGCTTCTCTCCAAAGTGCAGGAACAGCTTGCGAGGAGCCGCTCCGGAGTAGCGAGAGTCAAGCACACCAACTGTTGTATCTGTTTAAGGCTACCTACACTCAGCCTTCCCCAGGCCCATTTCAGATGCTTCTCTACTCCTTAGCCGCAGTCATGACGTGCTGCTTCCCACCTCCCCATGGCACTCTGTGGCACAGAGGGCAGGCCACGTTCCAAGACAACCACAGTGAGCGGAGGTGCTACAACACGTCCCCGGTCACCTGGTACTGCACGGCAGCACGGGGTGAGATCATCTACAGCAGGACAGCCCAGCCTCGACTCCGCACCTAGGAAAGGGAATGTCTGAGATGAGGCTGCTTGGAAAAACCTACTTCTTACCTAAGCCTTGAAAGAGAGAGAGACGGTAGTGGGACAGTCCAACACTATGGGTAAAATTAACTCTCCGCTCAGTTTTGGGGTTCTTGGGGTTTGGTTTTTGCTGTGTATGCACCAACTGCTTAGGAGCTGGTTCTGCATATGAGATAATGCTTCCAAAATATAAGTTATTTTAAATCACGTGACAGTCATTTGTTTACCCTGTCCCTCACACCTCCTTTTGGTAGAGATCAAGTTCAGCTTGATGTTTCATAAGCATTAAGTGCTCCAAATACAGCTGTCAGAAAGAGCTAGAGGATTGCAGTGTGCCAAATGTCTGCCCAGCGCAGCCATTTGTTACACTCAAAACACATCTATGAGTTAAATAGGAAGGATCCCTGCTAAACAGAATTTGAGCACTGCTAATTGGTTATTCTTGCTAGCCCTTTCCCTATATCAAGAGTTTTATACATACAGTCCTCCCTTATCTTCTCCCCACCGCCTGTCCCAGCAGTCTTTAGATAAACCAAAGTGAGTTTAGGAACTTGCAGTCCCAATTCTGTTAAAAAAAAAAAAAAAAAAAAAGAAAAAAAGTTGTGCAAGAAAGCAGGGAATGTTCAATGAATCCAGATCTACTTTGTAGTTATAAAATTTCAAACGGCAAAGTGGTAAGGGCAAATAACCCAATGATCATATGGCTTAAGTTTAATGCAAAGCACACTAGGAGGTCCACGTGCAGGGAGAGAAGAGTCCAAGAAAGATGGAATAAGAAGTGTCCTGAAGATCAGTGTTTATGCATAGAATTCCTCTTGTTTGTGTGGTTTTTGGTATCCTCCATTAGACTGTTTTGGTTCATCCAGTGAATAGCTGCCTTCATCTTTCTTCTTCATTCTGTACAGCATAAATACAACTAGAAACACTGCAAACACCAAGCCTACAAGTCCTCCAGCAATAACACCTGGAAGGGGAGAAAAAGACACCGATTACTCTAGATGCCATACCAGATAGTGCTACTATGATTTTAAGTTCCAGACTGTTTCTTACCTGTCCCTGACGTAATGACTTAAATTAATTTGTCCTTCTGCCCCCTTTCAAGCCAGTCCCCCTGCCATTACCAAGCACCTGCTCAAATACACCAGCCAGTCCTAGGGACATGGATCTCCCACTGGGCCATGCTGCAAAGCACACAAGGCTATGGTGCTCAACCCTGGTAATTTGACTGAGGCAGCAACAGAGAAATGTTACTGTAATTTTTCAGAGGAGTGAAGGAATAGGTTTAAACCAAGTTGCAGATAAAGCAGTCACTGCTAGCTGCTATTAGCAGACTAATATTTGCCCCGTTAGGGTTCTGACAACACAGAATGATCACCCTCATTTCAGAGGTCTAACATAAAAGGTTGGCTTCCATGTTCAGAGATGTATTTGCAGAACTGCAGCTTCTGCTGCCTGGAGACTCCTACAGGAATCTGCTTTTACCACTTAGAAATCCAGAATATCTGGTACCTCCAAGAACTTCTTTTCTGTCCATAATTCCCGAGGCTCCTGCTGCTTTGGCATTCCTCTCAGAGTCAGCCAGTACTTCTGAATTCTGGGTGGGGACCAAATCCTCATCTTTAGTCAAGATGAAGTCTCCCTGTTGGGACATACAAGGCAGGTTATTCATGTTTCTCACCATGTCTGTTACTGGAGACTTTTCCTCAGCTTTGTTTTCTCTCATCTAAAAGCCTCCACCAACATAACCTATTAAACCAATCACTGTATTTGACAAATTAACACTCTGTCCCGCCAAACCAACTGACTACATGCTACTAAAGCTATCTCCCTGGAAAGGGTGTCAGAACTATTAGTCCTCACCGGGTCCCCAGAGCCGTCTTCAGAAACCTCCTCATGTGTAGGAACAACGTCCTTTGGAGCTGTCGCCGCGGGGGTGGCAGCGATGTCTCCCTCATGATGGACAGTAGAGTGGGGCTCAGGCACGCCCTTGGTGTCTGGGACATCAGAGCTGGGGATTTTAGGTTCGAGCTCATGGACCACAGCTGAGGCTTCTGAAGGAGTTATATGAACCACGGAAGGAAAGTGAGCAGTGGGGCTTCTCACTGTTGTTGTGACCACATGGCTTGTTGGTTTCCCATCAGGTGAGCCCAGGATGGATACTTCGTCCTTCACAGCTACAACTGGTTCCTCTGTCACTAGGTTACTGGTTGCAGAAAGAGATATTACTTCCTTTTCAGTTTGGCTCTCAATCCCAGGAAATGGCTGTTCACTGAAATCCACTGGTGCTGCCAGTACTGAGGAATTAGTTGGTTGTCCTGGGATTCTCCAGGTGCGAGACTGGTCAGTCAGGGGACCTGCAAAACAAACAAAAAAAAATATTATCCTCAGCCAGTTTAGAGACCTATTAATAGTATCTTCAGGACACTGGTCTAAGGAGGATGCCTAACCTGCATAGCCAATCGTCATAGTAACAGCAGTGCAGTTTGTAATTCCTCATCCTTTTCAGTGGAATAAGGAAGGGACACACCAATCTGCTATTCAGCAATACTTTGTCAGTCATCTGCTTCTCCCCAAGGCAAAAGTGCCTGTCTGTTTGTGGTGAGGTTGACAAGGGAAATCTGCTTTCAGTACACTGGTTCCTCAGGGTGGTTATCTGAGTCTTTTTGCACAAACACTTTTATTTGATTTATTTGGCAGTCACACCTTCAGTCTCTACAACATTTGGCACTGATTTCAGGGTCTTAATTTCTGCAGAGTTTAATCTAAAATACAAGCCAGTGGCTGGAAAGAAGCAGAAGGATACCATGCTTCAGCTTTCAATAGCTTGCTCTTTTCTCACTAGCATCCCCTCAGCTTCAGGACTGAACGCCAAAGGTCTCTCTCATGCAGTTTAGCAATCATTTTTATACACTTTTTCCCCTACCCTAAATCCCCTTTATCACTTATAAAAAATTATGGCCCATGGGAACATGCACATCTGATGACAGATAAAGTTTGCACCTCATACATGTTGGTAGGCTGGGGTTTACACACCCTCAAACGTTATCTCCTACCTGCTCATAAAGGCCTTGTTAAGATCTCTCTTCCCCATGAGTAAAGAATCAGTCCAGTTTCATAACATCCTTCACACAACATCTCCCGTTAGCAGTCACGTGGAGCCCACCTCTGCTTCTGCTCCCTTTCAAGTCTCCTACAGCTCATTTTCTACTAATTGTTAGTATCTCAAGAAATACAAGATTAATAGATTAGGCCCTTTCTCTGCTCCCAGCTCTCATATTCTGGGGCAGGGGTGTGTGTTTGGATTCCTCCCTCCACCCCCCTTCACTTGGGTGCTCACGGAGGTCTCGATTGCCACATCCTAGAAGGATCAAGCACTGACAGTACAAGTGCTAATAACTCACCTGCACCTGAACCTGAGAATGCGTCGTCTTCATCACCAGATGAATCAAGGTCTTCAGGGGGAAGGTTCAGATTTGTAGTTTGCTTTAAAGACAAGAGCAAACAGATGAGTCAGTGGTGAGATTGAATTTATCATGTTGCTTGCACAGAGTCTTCTAGGGGCTCCTAGCGGTCACACAAACTTTCTTTGTTCAGATGGCATTTTTTTCCATCTTCCCTCATTCCAGCTCCCCTCCTAAAAAGAGTAGTTCTAGTTAGTCTGTTTGGTGTTGGAAAGGTCAATCTTGCAGTCTCCCTTCTCTGCACTGCTTCCAGGCTGCAGTTGCTTTGGGAAAGAAGAAAGCAAGGAATCCATTCTGTGAGGCATCCCGGTAGCAGGCAATGCTCAGTCCTTACCAGCCTGCTTCAGGTGCTGACTGCTCATGTCTTCACTATCTACCAACCACTCCATCTGCAAATCACTGCATTAATTCTAAGCAGCAGAAGGGAAGGGGAGGCAAAGTAGTTTGTCTTCTCTCCCTTTCTGACTCAAATACTGTTCACATAACTGAAACTACAGCACCTAGCTGGAAGGCGAATCAAAGTCCCTTTTTATTAAGTGTGAGCACTCAAAATAAGCCCAGAGATAGAAGTCAGCCTTCCCTGACAGAGAATAAGCCCAGAGCTTTGTCCATCTGCACTCCAAGGAGTACACTAACCAGCACAGAAATTCAGCTGCTGAAACAAGGGGCCAACCCCCTGTTGTATGGCACTTGTTTGTCAGAGCATACAACATTCAAAGCTGTTCAGGATCTCCAAAGACGACAACACTCTTTTATTGTCTACTAATTTACTAATTACAGTGATTACTTCATGCATCTTGTTGGCCTGTGCTGTATGCACTTACTGCTCCTATCACTACAACATGCCTGACTCTCAGCTCATGACTACCCCCAGGTTTATTTCTGCAGGGCTACTATTACCTAACCAGTCATTTTCCCTTCTCAGATTTCAAATCAACGCCCTATAAGTGACTTCTTCCAAATTTCATCTTTTTGACATCCAACTACATTCCCTGTTTTCACAAATTTTGACCTCTATCCCATCCTTAAGTCAGCTTTGTCACCCCTTTCCAGCACTGCCATCCCCAAGTTTAGATGCCGCATTGAATCATCCAAGCTGTGGGATCCCTATGATCGCAAAAAGTGAAAAGTCTCATCTTACTACATCAAAAAAGGACATGCATTCTCGCCAGCTTTGCAGCCAGGCCCACTGTATTTCTCTAGCTTGCATTAACATAGTGTCACTTAAAAATGAATATAACACTCATCCTCACCCCAGAGTTAGCCAGCACCAGTATGTACTGCCAAAGCAATCCAGCTCTGTAGTTGTCATTTTATTACCTACAATGTGTTTACTGGTCTTATCTCCTTCTCATTCTTTTTAAGATACCAGGTTTATCCAGTTTTCTCTTCCATCCTTTATACCTTATCCATTCCCCACATTTCCACAGAACAACTAGTTTCCAAGGTGGCTAACTAGCCCATTAGATTCCACCTCTCTGAAGACAAGTATCCAAGTTGCCACCAACCTATTCAGACCCAAGATCTTACCCCTTCTAAGCAATTATTGTAGTTTATGGGGTTTTTTTTAAATAACAAGAAAGTAGGAACAAAAACCCCTCATATGGACATTAATTTTTTAAGCCCTTTTCTTCCCTACTGAAAATAAACCCCCAAAGCACTATTCCTTAAGCTTCTGCAAGCATATTTCTAGAGTGAATTGCCCTTCGATCCCTTGCTTAACCACAAGTCATGAGGTAATCTGGATTTTTAGATTTGTCCCTGCTTGTTTGCACTGTGCTTTTGCACCCTTCCACGGAAAGTAGGTCAGATAAGTGCTTCCCGTGTGTTTTCCTTCTTGTGTTGAAGGGCGGTGACTCACACAGGCTGATCTCACTACACTTCAAATATTAAAGAGTATGAACTGTTGGTGCATAAAGAATAAAGAAAGAACTGCCAGGCTGCCCAAACTCGGCTCCCTCGTGTGTCCTTTCCAGTACATTCAGAAGATAAGTGAGGCTTTAGAAATTGTACCATTTTTGTTATGGGGGGTTGGGGACCATGTCTCTCCCTCACTTCTCACACCAGCAGTGGCAAGCACAACCCTTTGTTCTTCCACTCAGCCTGGCTGAGTGCAGAAGGGGAACGTGTTGCTAAAGGTGGGGGTTGCATCCTCCTCCCAGTAGGAAGACTTCCTTGAAGCAGCTAGAAAACAAACTCTCCAGCTTTTTATTGAAGTAAGGAACTGCCAATACAGCTTAAGACTGTATCACCATATGCCTTCAGCTAGGATCAAGGCTGCCTTCCCCCCAGATCTGAATATTCAGGAGTAGCTCATACAGATTTCTGACAACACCTGGACAGATTGATCATCTGCAGGCTTCAACAACCCTCCTGAACGGGTCACAGACTGTCAAGAAATAAAATAGCAACTCTTGATCTCGACTATTGAGCCTGCACCCCTTCCCCTCGTGGGGTTAATAAGTGAGGCCTGTTCAGTCATGCCACACTTCCTTTTCTCTTACCAAGTGTGTGCAGCTACCCTACCCTTACACCTCCCCTCACACCTGAGCTCTGAGCCCCTTCCCAGGCTGCTGCAAGCTCTGCTTCTCCATAGCCTTTGTTATGTACCTGTTTGATTCCTAGTTGTATTTCTGTATCTGAGCAGGGATAGTGAGGTCCTCAGAGGAGGAGGGAAGCCCAGTGCAGCCCAGTCTAAGCCAGTGGAGACCCATGGTGTTCCAGTGCAGAGCTGTCCAGCAGCTGCTCAGCACCCACCCTCCAAACACGAAGGCAGACCCAGACCAGTCCAGGTCCCCTGAGGTTGGCTGTTGCACTTAAGAGAATAGAAAACATCAATCAGGATCAGTGAATACTGCTTTCCACAGTTTTATATGAGAACTTAGTGAAGTTACATGTCCCAAAGGGTCTTGTCCCCAGCTGCTCCTCTGGGCATTGTGGTACCTCCCTTTGACCAGGCAGTCTGAGGCTTGGGATCTGAGAGGGACTTTCTTTGGCCCAAATACTCAAGGGACAGTACAGGATTTTGTACATGTGGATAGCAGTCAGAATACTCACAAAGTGCTGTAACTTGATGACATCATCCAATTTCATGACACACGAGCATTAAGGAACATTTGCCCAATTTATGTAGCTCTATGGTTACGAAAAGACTGCATTTCTTGCTCCATAAATTACAGCTTCAATGGGCATAAAACCCATGTAACCTCCTCCACAAAACACAAGTACTTCAGAAAGGCCATGCTTCTATAATGATCTGCTGCTGAAGGATTTCAGACACAGCAAGGTTAGAAAACACTGACTCAGGACAGCGTTGGAAGGGACTGAACTAATTTGGGTTTGCATCAGAACACAGACCGTGCTGTTTAAACAACAAACACCTCATGGTCAAGGTTTTTCCACGACCTTTTATTGAAGCTGAGTTACACCAATGGGAAAGGTTTTGATTAGCCAAGAGGATTAGGGGCACAGAACACGGGGTTGTGCTATCATTCAAAAGAGCTAAAGATAAATTCCAGCTTAAAACAAGCTTACTCAACCTTTCAGACGGTGGATCCTTTGAAGGATCTTTGATGGTGTCTCATGCACTCTAGTCAAAAAATCTTTAAATTCTTATCGTGCACCTACAACATGTTGCTTTTTTACCATTTAACAAGCTTGTATGGTTTTGTTGGGGTTTTTGTAGCAGTTCAGACAACTGGTTGGAAATACTTGTCCAGTTCTTTTGATTTGCTGCCACTGAATTCAGCTGCATGTGAGGCATAAAATTTTTAACAGTATTTTTGATATGCTTTAACCAGTTCTCATTAACCAGTGGAAGACCCTCTTCCCCAAGGATCAAAGCAGCCTGTTTAGGGGAAACCCTGGGGTGACTCAGCTTCTGCTCTTGCTGAGCACTGCATTGTTGCAGAACAATAGTTATTCAGTTCTGCTGGGACAACCAGAAAGCTGCTTAGTGGCATCTTCAATTTAATCAACAATGGGCCAGCCTTTCACAACTCATTAGCAATATTATTGGATCCAGAAGTCTGACATAGTCCAGACTTTTTTTCTTTTTTAAAGTATAATTTTTAACTATTCTTCAGTCTTCATCTTGGTCAGAGTCTCAAAACATGAGTCCTTCTGTGCTTATCCCATCAGCTGCCACAGAGCTCCCTCCTGCTACAGCAGAGATCTGAAGTACTCTCTCATGATGAAGGGGAGATTTGTAGTTGATTAGTTGATCTAACCCTGACCAAACTGGGAACCACATTTATTTAATTTGATACATGCAAAAGGAAAGAGCTTTTCTCAAATTGCTCTTTGAGGTAAGCAAAACCACTGGCTCTGCCACAAGCTGCTACTAGCCCTTAACTAGATTAAGGATGATTTGTATCCCACTCTTATTAATCCTAGTTAGTGATCTGCAGTGTCAAAAACACTTGAAATCCTCCATTATCTGAATAAAGCTGTTAAATTTGCACATTTACTTCTCCTAATAAATCCTTCTTCCTCAGCTGAAAAAGAATGAACTGTAATGAGCTCTCCCACCTCAAACACCTCCCTAACTATCCTGCAAGAGTATTCCAACTGCACGGGAAGGAAAACCAATGGTTTGGTCTTTTTTAAGAGATATTTAAGACTGAGACAAGCATTTGCCCTGTAATTTGGCTACAATAGAGCATCTAGAAGAATACTTTAACAAGGATTTGAACAATTAATTCTGAAATAAACTCAAACAGAAAGGTTTGTCTTTCACCTTTTCCTACACACTGAAGAGCAGAAACGCTATCTCAGGCAGAGCAGCCTGAAGAGCTTCTAATCTCAAAGTAATATTGTTATTAAAGTGGGGGGAAGACAAAACCACCTACTGAAGGAAACTTTAGCTTTGTTAAACCTTGATATTCTGCAGTTAATAGCCCATGCACAATTAACTCCAATCCCAGATGTCCACGGTCTGGAGACAGCTTAAATGGTTAAGGGAGAAAAAAATTAAGAAAAAAACCCCACCCAACAACGAAAAAAATCTCTATATAAAAACCACCACCATCATCCTCATCTATACCCGCCTTCTTTCGCAGTGATACAGACTGCTGGAATTAAGTTGGCCATGCACACCTTCACTTTTAACAGCCATAAATTCTGGAATAGCTGAAACAGAGCTGATGCTTTTATATGGCAAGTCAAGAGTGAAGCTTGCATGCAAGTCTGTTACATCAGAACTCAGCAGCAGTGTGGCACCACCTCACCTAAGTTCTCTTGCAGTTGTTTCTCCTGCTACTCCACAGCTCAAAAGAAACCCTGTTGCTGCTTGGTGACCATGCAGGTTCGTGAAGTATTTCTCTTCCTAGATGAGCCAAAGATGCAAACTAACAGCACAGGCCAAAGAGTGCAAAGACAGCTATAAACCACCCCACAAACAGTCCAGGGGCTGGACAGCCTAGATTTAAACATTCTACATTTTATCCCTGTCTAGTGTTCCAATCAAGGACTGCCTTGATGGCAGGGTGGTTGGAACTAGGTGATCTTTACGGTCCCTTCCAACCTAAACCCTTCTATGATTCTACAAACAAAGTCACCAGCAATTCTTACTTCCTCGTGCCCTCCCTGTTTCAGATGGTGGTGTTCCCCTGTGCCCTCAACAACCTTTTCATGTGTATCAACAAGCATCCCCACCCTTCCATCCAGCAATCTGTGTCACCTGGAGCAAGGCTGGTTAGTGGCTCACAGAGTGCTCCTTACAAAGGGAAGGAAATGGAAAGTAAAGGATGCTCTTTCACTCAGCAAGGCAAGCATTTTTGCAGAAAGGGGTAAGCAAGCCAGTTAATCTGGCTGCTTGTCTATCAGATCATTATTGGTATAAAGAAATATGGAAAATCTTGGTTAATTGCATTTTACTGGCCTCCTCTTCTATTTTTGCCTGGTGACTTGAGAGAACAACCATCTTTGAGGGAGAAGTCCTGGTTGTGTTTGAAGTCCCTCATCATCACACAGTAGCTTCCTCCTGGCACTCAGCTCTCAAAGGCAGCGAAACACCTTCCAACAGCTGCTCAAAATAGGATGAGAGCTCTTAGGATCTATTCCACTGGGGAGAACAAAACAGACTGTAGACTGCCCACTGTTCACTAGGCTTTGATCCTCCTTTTCTTCAAGCTGTAGGAGCATACCCTGATCCTTTGCGCAAGATGCAGTGGCCAAGGAAGAGCATGCAGCTACTCCACAGGCAGAGCAGGCAGTGTCCCAATGCTTCTAGAGGCTCCACACTATTGCCCAATCAGCTTTACATTTTCTCCTTAATGTGACAGGGCAACTTTTTAAATTAAGTAGGGCAGAAACACAGCAATCAACATGCTAAGAGCAAAATTTAACCAGCCTGTCGTCATCAGGTTGAGTTTCACATTGTACAGCGGGTCCCTTTAAACTCCCACCTCCCACAAGAGCATGTCACTTCATGCTTCCTGGACCATCCCCTGCATGTCTGTTTGTGCACTCTCATGGTGAACCAGATCAGGGAACTGGTCTTGTTAAACAAAACAAAAGAAAAAAAAAACCAAAGAAAGAAAAAAAAAAAAGAGGATAAAATATCATGCAAAGAATTTTCCAGCAGGACCAGTTTCCCAATCCTACTCGGTGCATGAATGCACAAGTGTTTGTGTTGGCACAGGGCAGAGCGCGGCAGCCAGGGCTGCTCAGGCATTCACACGGACTCACAGCCTGCGTTCTGGGATGCTGACACTCATTCCCCAACCCGCCATGCATTATGGAAATGCACATCACCAGACTGCAGGCAACACGCAAATCAGAGGCTGACTCAGAGGGCCACACAGGTTCACACAAAAACCAGCAAGGACAGGGGCTGTAGGGAGAGTTCTTTTCTGCAGTATTTGCTCATGATGGATAATGTTTGTTCCAAGGTCTGACAGCAGTGCTTTTGAGTCCTCCAGGTCCTCCTGGGGGTAGGAGTACACAGTAGCAAAGGCTAGATAGATGTCTTGTTCAAACAGGAGCAGTTCTACTTTCATCCTGGGCCACCTGAACTTTACAGGACGCTCAGTGCAACTGCCATTTAGTCCTGGACAAAGAGTACATTTAACATCCTTCAGGAGAGAGGGCTGGGCAAAGCTGGAGCAGCTGGAATTCCAGAGGGCTATGGATTGCACTGCAGAGGAAGCTCATGGCCATGCACATAGCAGCAGGGACAGCATGCCAGCTGTGCACGGGAGTCCTCTGTGCCAGGAGTGCACAGAGCACCGTGCCAGCTCTGATGCAGAAGAGCTCAGCTGCCTCTCAACTCCCTCTCAGCCAGCTCCGCTAGAAGCCTGGTCAGTCCTTCAGCAATACAGAGAAGCGAGTCACAGCCTGTCCTCCTGCTTTGTCACCTGGACAATATATCAGGCAAGTAAGTTACTACACACTGCTTTCACTCACATCAATCTGCTCCTTCCAGTCAAGCAATGCAGCCCAGGCCAAAGACTGAATCTCACCGCAGGTCAACACATCCACAGACGTGGCACACAACAAGCACACAACTTAACTCTGTATCAGCAACAGGCCATCACAATACAGCCAGAAGTGGGGTCTCTTTTGTCTCCCACGTTCAAGGCAGCCTGTGCTTTGAAGAGGCAGTCTAATGACAAAACTCATTTTCCTGCAGCTAATCTCATGAGAAGCAGCCAGTTCAGTTTTATGTTATAAACCACTTTTCTTCAAAGATCCTTCCCTGCAGCTCTTTAACATACTTGATAGTTCAGGCATTTGTTTCTTCAGCTAGCACAAGAAAGCCACAGCCAATGTATAAGCTCAAAGGGTTGTGCAAAGTAGGTGCAGCTCACTGAGGCCGTTCATCCTGGGAAATTAATTTCAATCTACTTCAACTGGCTTGAGAGATGAGCAGTGAGCTGCCTAAGTCAAGACCAGGCAAACCTAGCTTGTCTTAAAACCCTCTGACTTAGTCACCAGCACTTCTGACTTCCTAGTGTAGCAAAACCAGCAGAGAAGATTCTTACGGCAACAGCCACTTCATCTGCTTGTTTAGAAAGGAACAGACCAAGAATTGCTTGGTTTCAGCGGAGGCTAGAGGTGGGCCACCCATCCCTGAAACCTGACAAAGTAAGGCTAAAGAGGGGAGCATGCTGGCAGGCAGAAATTCTTTATGAAATGGAAACCTATCCAGCAGCCCAAACCCCATTACCTATGCATAGCGGTAACTACAGCACAGATAAATGTGACCCTTTTGCTGGCAGAAAAAACTAGAAGTGACAGTATCTAAATCCCTGCTGCCTCTTCCTCCTGCACACATGCAGCCCCTGCTGTGGAGTTCAGGCAGGTGAGGAAGAGCAATTCACCTGACACAAGGCATCAGCAGCCACAGCCACTTTAAATAGGAGACTGGACTTTGCAGTGTTGCCTCCAGCACATATAAACACACTGAGCTTATGTCTTCAGCATCCCTTGCCAATTATTCCCAACCAGTTGACCTATGGTAGAAGCAAATTCCTTTCCTTGTCCCATCTCTTGACACCCACTCACCCTGTTTAGGGATCAGCACTGAGGACTGTCATTGGAGTTAAACTTGCTACAGAACTAGAGTTTCTGACAAGTGCAACAGTGGGCTTGAGATTGCCTGATTGCTCCTTAACAGCATGTGTGGGCTGGAGAAGCCAGTCTCTCTCCATACACCTAAGGAACCACGCAGCTCCCAGTGAAGCAGACCAGGCGGCCTTACAGCCCTGAGGCTGCTGAATGGAGTCCAAGGCTGGGTTTGAGGGAAGAGCTGCAAGCAGCAAGTGCCCCATTTGGGACCGGCTTCTCCCAGCAGCCCTGTGAGCTCAGAACAGTCAGTGTGGGGCTGTCGGCCACGTGCCAGAATGCCAAGAGGCTCGGCCCTGCACGCTCCTCCTGCCAAGGCCATGGCTACAGGACAGACCACGAGCCTGCAGCACACCAGTGTCAGGACACGGCAGAGGCAGCTCAGGGACTTGGGTCCCACAGGAGGACAACTTGTTTTTGTCATCTTCAGCCACTCAGCTCAGGAAGTCCCAGCTCAGCAATCAGAGGTGTGGCTACAGGAAAGCAAGACGTGGTCTGTGGCATCTCAAGTCTTCAAATTAGGCTAGTGGCACCCTGTGCACTGCTGATGCCTCTCAGCAGCAGCAGCAGAACACATGTGCCCCTGGCCTAGGGAAGCCTGTTTCCTGGAGACAAATGCAATTTGGCTGGTGGAACTACTACCCATTTCAAATGAGCTCCATGCCAGCTTCATGTGATCAGCAAACCACCACAAGCAATGCTGCAGCATCACAAGTGCTCTGACCTGAGCAGATATGGTCCCAGAAGTCAAAAACCACCTCATCACTATGTTACATGGTATTCTGATGGGGAAAGAAGCTGTCCTGCTTCACCTGAGGAAGGGAAACCAACATGCAGCCAGGAACAACTGTTGTCAGACAAGAGTAAATGCAACAGCCTTCAGTATCCGGACACATGGATAGGAAAAGGCTCAGGTTCTTATCTCAAGAGCTTCCCTCTTCTCCACCCTGAACTCCAGCAGTTACCTAATGTGAGATACGCCTAGGAGCCAGGAGACAAAGCTCTAAGATTTCTTGAAGGAACATAGAAACACTTTCAGTCTATTACTGATACATACATGTTTCTAATTTGAGCAAATTGCTTGCAGCCCTATACTAAATTAGTGAAATCCAAGTTTCAGATAAAAATCCTTAGTGTACCAAACGAAGAGCTTGTACTTAGGGCAGGACTTGTGGTTCCTAGTAGCTAGGATGTTGCTTAAACCTCAGCAGAAAGATGAACCTGCAACCCTGGAGTACCAAAGGCCTCAGCTAAAGCCATTGGTAAACTGAAGTGAGACTACTTAAACTTACAAATACTTGGCCTTACAACAACAAAAAAGCTGACCTGGTGTTCAGTTAGTCACACAGAGTTACAGTGGAACTGCCCAGACAGTGTTTTATAAGAGGATATATCCTATAGCAACCGGATATGCACAGGACTACAAAAGTTACCTTCTATTTGCTTACACTTCAGTGACAGAAACACCTGCCAGCTGCAAGTCCTGTTGCTATCAAACTCTGCTCTATCTTCCCAGCTGACCTGCTCACAGTTTACCTTACAGGACTTACAGCAGCTCCTTCATATCACGACAACAGCCCAAGCCTCAAAAACCCAAGACGAGGCCTTCTTGATTGCTTTTGTAAATTCCATGTTTTCTTCAGAGGGATGCACAATGAAGTCTCCAATGCTTGTGAATTTACTTTTTGCTAACAATCTGTAGTTTCCATACACACATCCCAGATGTGTTCCCTTGGAATGCTGTATTTCACTACAAATCTCACACTCAACTTCTCAGTTGCAGCATCACCACCAGTCCTCTCAACCACAACCCTGAGTGAAGAGTTGATGAATCAGGGAACTGGAAGCACCCAGAAGGAGCTGCCTGGCTTGAACAGGCACCAGCCCAATCTCTCTCTCACATGTGCACACCAGATGGCAGGACCAGGGACATCCCATAACCTGATCCCTTGGTGCTGTTACTTGTCAGTCTGCTACAGAAGACCTTGAGTATTTGCAAGGGAGCTACAGAAGTGAAATCTGGGCAGCAAAATGAGCCAAGAGTTGGCATTCCACAGCACCCTTCTGATTCCTTCACAGCTAAGCTCCAACCAGTTCTCAGGGACTCTGTTCTTGCACAGCAGGGCTCACAGCAGTCAGCAGCAGTCTGTCAAGAAGGAACTCAGGAGTCTCAATCAACAGCTAGTGGCTGGACTCACACACACCATGCAGATAGCTTCACATTTTGAGTTTGACCCAATGCAAGGCAGTTCCTGCATCTTGGCAGGTCTTACACCAGCACGCACTGGACTCAGTGATCCTTGCGGAGTTCCGGCTCAGTATATTCTACGATTCTTACTGTTCTTTTTATGTTTGTTTCTACGGCCCACCATAGCCAGCTTGCATGTGATGAAATCAAGTCTCTCCCCACATAATGAGGCATGCTATCACATCTGTTTTGCCCACAGGATCTCAGTGCTGACTAAGCCGAGGTTTATAATGCAGAAGTCGCCCCTGCTAACAGACGCAGTTACACCGCCACGACTAAGCCATTCACAAAAGGACTGAAACATCACCACATCTCAGATCAGGAATACCCTGTTCCCCTATCCCAAGAGTCTTCTCAAAGAGACATCTTTCAGCATCACCCCCTCCTTCTACAACAGTCCTAGCAGCTGCTGAAGAAAAGCAGTGCGCAAGTGTTTTGGGTGCTACTGGTCTCCTTGGAATAAGCAGCAGTAGCTCAGATGGTCTTTGGGCACAGGCTGGACCACATTTCACTGAGTTATTCTAAGGTAGAACACAGTGCAGACTGCATGAATCCTCCGTAAGAAACCTGTGTGCTCACAACCACTGGAGCACACAGTCAGTGATCTACTCATATAAAATGGTACAGATCCAGCTCACAGTGCTTCCTCCTAGGACACTACTGGTCTCTGTGTTCAGGTTTACAAAAGCATCGCTAATCCTGCACACACTACGAAGTTCTAACAGTAGTTGCTTGCTGACAGCAGTTGCCCCATTCACAGCTAAATTATGCAACACCTCAGTGAGATTATGGGAGCTGACTGGTGTACTTCCATGCTGAGTCACGAGGGTGTTGAAGTATCATTTCAGTGATGAAGCACCAAGTGAAATCCTCCCATCAGAAACAGTCTTAAAAAAACCTGCTGCTGCAATTGTGCTCCAGTCACCTATAGTTCCACTCATTTAATTAATGGACACTAGGCATTTCTTGGCCAAACACCTACTGGATTAAACTAACTCTGACCCAGTCACCCAGTTACACTGTTTTGTACCACATCTGTAAAGCAGAGCCCTGAATAAGGGACTGTTACAAAGGCAAGATAAATCAGAGCTTCCCTTTGATCTCAGCTGTTATCCAAGTCTTACCTCATGCCTTCATTTTTGGGCATACAGCTTGTTCACCTGTCTTCCCCATGGCCTTCTTTCAGAGCAGTCACCAATCAGGCGGGGGAGGGTTGAGTTTAGTGGGAGACACTACCATGTTTGTGCACTCTAGATGTTCTCCTGCCTCATATGGGCAACTGTAAGACTTTATGTTGTGATTTGGACATCCCTGTGTTTTACACATCTGTACTGTGAAGAGACAAGAGACACCACTAATGCCACCACTGATAGATTGACAGGCACAAAGTCAAGTCAATAAAACAGTGCTAAAATTGCAAGGCAAGGTGACTGCTTTATTGCCAAGTTACTCCTAGCACAGCATGTCGCTTAGTTCAGACCAGTTTCTGTCAAGATGTACCATCAGGATAGCCAAGATGCTACGTAACCACAGATCAAACTTGTAAGACACCTGTTCAAACATCACTAAGTTGAAGATATTTCATATCTATGAATAAACTTCTGGGTGTACTCACTGACTACCAACTCTAGCCAGCACATTATCCCTCTAAATAAAGCAGAGCACAAAATGCTGAAGGACCACTTTATGGGCCAAGTCTAAAAGCACAGGCTGAACCACTGGCATGTAGCAGCACCATCACAACAACATTGAATGCTGTCCCAGGTGTGTAGCATTCACCTCACAATCCTCAGCTGATTGATTACACAGGATTTCTCACACATCTATACTTGCTCATCTCTCTGAAGTATCCAAGACAGGTTCAGTTTGCAACAGAAGAGTTGTGATCTTCTATTGTGAACTTTCACTTGCTTTTACTGGATACTGCAGTTTTCTCAGCTTCATAATATTCTGGGCCTGCAGCCACAGACCCACTGGCTACATCATACTAGTAAATTAAATAATATCAGAGAACATCCCCAGGCACTACAACACAACCAATACCATCATATTACTGGAAGGATTTATGGCATAGTTTTGAGCCTTGCCAACCAGTATGCCCCCCAATAAGCATAGGAAGGTTCTCAGCAGGCAGTCTGGTGAGGAAGGTGCATTGCAGAATAGGTCAGAAAATTAGATTTCCTACACAGTTGTGACTCTAGCATTTAAGCTGGCCACAGGACACCTTGTGTCTAATGTGCTTTACCGTACTGAGTTTGCGTGGCAAGATTTTGGTAGCAGCGGACTTACAGGGGTGGCTTCCCTAACAAAACAGAACTCCCCCCATGCCCAACAGACCCAGTGCCAGCTGGCCAGGACAGACCCACTGCTGGCCAAGGCTGAGCCCCTCAGTGACAGTGGCAGTGTCTCTGCGATAACGCAGTTGAGAAGGGGAAAGAAGTTATTGCAGCCAGAGAAGAGAAGAGTGAGAATACGCGAGAGCAGCAACCCTACAGACACCCAGGTCAGCGAAGAAGGAAGGGCAGGAAGTGCTCCAGGCCCCAGAGCAGAGATCCCCCTGCAGCCCCTGGTGAGGCAGCTGTGCCCCTGCAGCCCACTGAGGCCCACGGGGGAGCAGAGATCCACCTGCAGCCTTTGGAGGATCCCACAACACGGGAGAATGCCCAAAGGAGGCTGTGACCCCATGGGAAGCCTGTGCTGGAGCAGGCCCCTGGCAGGACCTGTGCCCCCATAGAGAGAGGAGCCCACATGAGACCAAGTTTGCTGACAGGACCTGTGACCCTTGTGGGGGACCCATGCTGGAGCAGCCCGCCCCTAAAGGACTGCATCCCATGGAAGAGATTCAGACTGGAGCAGTTTGTTTAGATCTGCAGCTCATGGGAAAGACTCACACTGGAGAAGTTTGTGGAGACTGTGTCCTGTGGCAAGGACCCCATGCTGGAGCAGGGGAAGACTGAGGAGTCCTCCCCTTGAGGAGGAAGGAGCAGCAGAGACAATGTGTGATGAACCAACCACAGCCCCTGTTCCTCATCCCCTTAAACTCCTGCGGGAAAAAATTGGAGAATCTGGATTAAAGTGAAAAATGGAGGGAAAAATGGAAGGAAAAATGGGGACAAGGTGTTTTTAAGATTTGGGTTAATTCCTCATTATCCTACTCTGAGTAGATTGGTAATAAATTCAATTCATTTTCCCAAGCCGAGTCTGTTTTGCCTGTGACAGTCACTGGTGAGGGATCTCTCTCCCTGCCCTTATCTCGACCCATGAGCCTTTTTTTTGTTATATTTTCTCTCCCTGCCCAGCTGAGGAGGGGAGTGACAGAGCAACTTTGGTGGGCACCTGATGCCCTGCCAGGGTCAACCCACCACATTTACTTACAAGCACCAGTGTAGGAAGGTTTGGTGAATCTTTTTAACCCCTTCTGGCTGCATGCTGGGTGGGGGGAGGGCACGCTGAGCATTTAGCACGTTTGAGCTACTAGAGTAATAACTTCAAATTATTCATAATTGCATCTTCCAGCTTGTGTAGAAAGAAGATCACCAGTGCTTCACAGCTCAGTGCAACTACAGATGCAGACTGGGGAACTTTTTGCAGGTTAAACACACTTCAGAGGGAGCCGGTGCTGCTGGAGGATTGAGCCAGCAGCTTTCCTCTGCAGGCCATGAGTCAGTCGATGTGAGCACACGATAGCAGAGCACTCCTTGCCACTGCCCAGACATGCCAGAGTCAGCCTCTTTTGTTCCATGCTTTGTTCACTGATGGGAAAGTAGTCACAATCTAGATGATTCCTCCGTTAGGACAGAAAGAGATTTAGAAGTCAAAGCTGTCTAGCTGCAGGCTGTTCGGCAAGTTTCGATGCAAGCCTCACCACCACTTTTCCACTGCATGCAGGTGCCACTTACATGCTGCTAGAGCCAGTGAGGTGGACAAATCTCATTTGTCCATCAAATGTGCTGGTGTGAGAGTCTCTATCACCGTTTCATAAGCATCAGAGCACAGCAAGTGAGTGAAGAATATCATCTATATCAGTGTATCAGCATCCGTGTTAGATACAAATTCAAGCAAGCTTTGTGGTTCCTCTAGTTTGGGCTTTTACCCATCAGCATCTCGACTGAAGAAAGCCTGGACTCTGTCCCTAAAGAAGATCCCTGTTAGCTGGTCAGTGGGATAACAGGTTCTCTCCTCTGCAGACGCTTTTACCAGAGACTGATGTTTTGCTAGATCAACAGGCTGCTCTGAGCTCCTGTGGTTGTGCAGAGCACAGGCATCACATCTCCCACATCACCATCCTGGGGCCCGGGCACACAGCCTCCAAACTCTGGATAACAAGTAGCACATGACAGATATAGATGTCTCTATAAATATATACATACCTATATTTGTATTTCTCCACTCTACTGGTCTCAAAGCATAGAAAAAGGCAGCATGGGATCCTGTTCTGGGACAGGAAAGAGCCAGGTAGTCTCTTCCTACAGCACTGTAGCTGCCAGCTCTGATTCCCAGGGAACATACAAAGGCTTCCTACCAGCACAGCCACAGCAGCACCACTGCTACGACATGGAGCTTCACAAGAGTTCTCATCTGGAACTCATTACATTAATCACTGCTTGCTCTCTGGAAGGCAGACTGGCTCCACTCACCCCTGCCCACCTCTGGCTTCAATCTACAGTCTGCTCCTCCAGTAATCCCTATACGCAAGGGGCTGGACCAGAGCTGCTGCCTGGCTCTGACCAGGATGTGTACAGCCACCAGCATTAGAAACTAATTAGCAAGAGCTTTCCTGTGTACAGCGCAGGACAGCCATGGTCTGCAGTCCTGCCCAGAAAGCATTCAGCACGCTCCCCTTCCAAGTGGAATGGAGTTCAAGTTTCCTTACATTTAAAAGAGGCAATAAGCTCCTCATCACGTGGCAGAGGCAGACAAAGAGCAACCCCCAATCTCCAGCTACGGCTTGTGTGTGCTCAGGTGATGGAGCCAGAGCACTCCGAGGAGTTGTTGTGTGAACTAGCTGTACTTTGAAGAAGGTTGGCTGGCAGGAGTGTGTGCCTGGGACTGCCCACATCCAAAAATCAAGACTGTCAGCCTTTGTTTCTGTGACTGGCAAGCAAGACATTGACATTACTGCACAGGCAGTGCAGCAAAGTTACACAGTGGAGTATGACAACACAGACCCTCCATGCAAGGCAGGATACCCATGAGTATTTTAAGCTGGTGGGCAGGCAGTTTCCTATCTGTTATATCGGCACCCTTGATTTAGTCAGGAGGCATTCTGCAAGAGCAATCCAGATGACCTTTCAGTTATTAGAAAAATCTGAACACTAAGGCACAAAATGAGTGGACATTAAAGAGAATCATGTTGCAAAAACATAGGCTACAGAGAAGACAGTTCTGCCAGAGAGCACAGCAGCAAGACACGGAGGTGAAGCAGCAAGAGTTCTTCAACTGATCAATATCCCAAGATGTTTCTAACTAGAAGCCAAGCAGGGAAAGCCATGACTTACAACACCTCCATGACTCAGTGGTAACTGCAGCTCCAGTGACTCAACGGGAAGTTCTATTGCCAACTCCATCCAAATCCCACTAACACACTGGTTCCCATCCAGCAAAGCAAGCCTCACTGGTGAGACTGGTCTCAGCAGCAAGATACAAACATTACAGTCGAGCATGGCAAGGAGCCCAAGCTAACAGACTCCACTGGACCTGTGCCGGTTCCACAAGACCCAGAACGCCGACTGCAGCCAAGCACGGCTTGAGAAACAGAGAGCTTGGGAAACCACCACATTAGCAGATGTTGCCCCACAAGAGTCGCTTGTAGGAGGTCCAAATGTTATCTCACCTTGAGGTGAGGCTTCACAGAGCTGTAACTTTTCCATTAGCATCCCCACAGCAGAAAGTGCACTGTCCCGGGTTTCTAGCCAGGCCAGATAAGGCTCATTGCTGCGGTACACCAGCAGCCAGCAGAGCAGCAGTTCAAGTGAAGTACACTCATCAGCCCTAACTTAAGAGACCTGTTAACAAAGCCGACACTCAGCACTCCAAAGGAGGCACCACACGCTTTCTGCATTTAAGAGTATCTTCTCAGCTCAGAAGTGAACCTATAAGAAACACCAGAAGTCCTTGCACTGTCGGCTAAAACAACTTCCCCACTGTAAATTCACTGCCTATATCAAAATCTAGGGATTACCAAAAGCTCCTCATGTGTAATCCACAAATAAACAGTGTCTTTAAACATTACAA
This sequence comes from Rhagologus leucostigma, assembly GCA_013397725.1. Taxonomy (NCBI): domain Eukaryota; kingdom Metazoa; phylum Chordata; class Aves; order Passeriformes; genus Rhagologus; species Rhagologus leucostigma. The sequence goes on along the minus strand of VZTD01004190.1, from coordinate 686,617 downwards.
TGCTCTGATGCCTACTCAACAGCTCACAGCCATCCCCCCCAAATGCATGCACTTATGTTTCTCCTCACTTCAGAATGCTGAGACAGGACCCAACTATAATCCCCAGTTTCTTCCATAACCTTTAGCAGAGCAAGACTACAGCTGCACTAGAACAGGAGAGAGCTGCTGTTCTAGCCAGCAGCTGATGTTTCCTACTACTTTGCTAGTTCTCTTGGCACAAACAACACCTGTCCAGTCTGTTTGTTTACGGAGAGAGTTACCATAAAAGTTCCACGATAAAAAGTCCATCACTTTGAGCTAAATCGCTCTCAGATAAAGGCACCAAAGTAAAGGTGTCTGTGCTCCTCTTATAGGCAACTTGAGATCTAGCCAACAAAGCCCTGACAAAGCAACTCACCTTGGAGAAGATGTGCAGGGGCTGGGCAGATAATCGCTCTCCTTGGCTCCAGTGATTACATCGCTTTGACTCTAATGAGGGCTTAAGCACCCAGCACACACAAACACCTACATTTAGGTGCCTTAGCATCAGCTGAACGCTGTCCTGAGGGACTAGTGCCATTTGAACACAGCAAGCCCATCAATCTTCAGCTGTCATGGAGTGCTTAGACATCTTCTACTCTTTATTATCTCAAAGCTATTAGGATGAAAACACTAACGCTGCAATGCTGAAGCCCTGCAATTTTATAATTGGCAGCACCCACTCAAGAAAAGGCCTGATCTTCTCTCTCCCAAGAAACTCTGTCCTACCTGTAAGGACGCCCTAAAATCCCAGCTCCTCAGATGCCAGAAACAAGTGTGGAATGTCCCTCTCGGGTATTAGTATGGTTCTCGGACACAGAAATCACTTCAAACAAGGTCAGGACAAAATGCTAATATACAGGCCACCTGGAGACATCTGAGCACAGGCAATGCAAAACACATTACTTAAAATGGACTGATTTTGCTGCTAAAACAGCAGCCTACATTTCAGGTTCGTGCACTAACAATTTTAGAAGGCTTACAGGTTTCTTGCGCTTGCTGTAACTTGTCTCGGGTTGTTAGAGAGGATTGTTTGGTTTCCAGAAGTTTCAGAGTGCTGCCATTAAAACTGTTAGCTCTTCTCACCACTTGAAACTGAGAGAAACCTGGAACAAAGACTACAAAACTGCACCAGAGCCCACTTACCATACAAACTCCAGCTCACTTGTCGCTGCTCTACTCAGAGCAGTCACCATTTCACCGGGAGGTGGCCCCAGCAAGTGAGTGTTCAGATGGAGAAGCTCTGTTTATAGTGCTTGATGAATATTGTGACACTGCTCTGTACATACTATAGAAGAAAGTGTTTCCTCCTTATCCACTGCCTGCATGTTTAACGAGCAAGCTGGACTACCTAAATTCTTCTAATTAGTTTACGTTCAGATAGGAATGACATCACCCTTGGAACAAGGTTTGGCCTGCTCTGCTAAGCTTGTCAGCCACCAGCATGCACCTACACCAGATGAAACAATCAGAACCCTCCTTCCCCTAACCATACAGGCTGGATTGCCCACTGCCCTCCTGCAGCAGGATGTGCGTCTTGGCTCAGTTGGCTTCTTGGCAGTGTTATACTGTATAAAAGTTTCCATTTGAGAGAATAACAAGGTTAAATTGTTAAAATGTTAAGATGTATCAGCCTTCTTATTTCAAGGAAGTCCATGCCCCCATCATAACAACGGAGGGTAATTACTCTCATGAAGTGTGTTTTAAGCAATAAAGTGTCACCTTGAAGGAGACCAGGAACCTCCCCAGTCATTCCTGCAGGTAAGAGTACTCAGGAAGAAAACAACTATTGTTTGGCCATTTTCTTGCTCCTGTTTATTATTCCAATGACAATATGCATAGATGAGTCACATTACACAGCAGAAACCAAGGACCAAGCTATGTGCCAGCAGCAGTGGCAGCCATCCCAACGATGAGACCACCAAGAACCCAACAAAATCATGGCAATGCCCATAGCACTGCAGTCTGGCAGATTCAAAGTACTGTGCAAGGCCACTCTGCTTCCGTGCCCAACACAAGAGGTTTTCAGCCACTTGATGCAAAATCATAATTATTCCATATGGGTGGGAAAGGCAGAGTAGTCCCTGTCACTGACATTTTAACACGGGGAAAAGAAACATGTGATCACCAGAAGGGAAACAGCCTCAGTGCTGAGTCACCCTGGAGAGCCCCGAGGACTTCTGCTCCTCCATGTGCTCACCCTGGAAACCCCTCGATCTGCAGTGCCACCCAGGCCTGAGTGACTTTTAGGCACAGGAGAACTCCAGACAAGTATTTACTTCATGTCCTTATCATTTCTAGTAAGGAATATTTATCACAGGGGAATTTTATCCAAATGCAGTACAAAGGCTGTAAATTAACTGCAGTTTTCCCACTTCATTAAGCAGAAGCTTACTCAAAAGTTGAGAGCAGAGCCCTCCTCCCATGGAACAGTGCTGCCTACACTCACATGTTTGTAATTTTTAGCCATCTCATAACGACTCACTGCCATGTGGGCTAGGAGGGTCCATGTCCAGAGCTACAGGCAAAGTTCACAGCCAGAAAGGTACGGCAAAACCAGAGGTATTTTGAGCAGCTCAGATCCCACTGTGCACTTTGTTCTGCCACTCCTTATCTGACTGGTGCTGCAGTTCATCCCTAGGCAAGTTTTAAATCAAATGTTTCATTTCAAAAAGAAAAAAACCCGCCAGTTTTGACTTTGATAGCCCTGCCTACTCACACACTACCGCATGCTGCACTTTTTCCTCCTAGTTCGTCTCAAGGGGAACACTCCACAGCTGGTGCACACCCAGCTCTGGTGGGGGGCACATGGGAAGCAAGGAGGTGCGTGTCCCTCTTCTCAGAAGAAAGGGATGGGATTGGGGCTTTGTGCCCCTCGACGGGCGGCCACAAGGTCTCCTGCCCCGCACCCTCCGACCGCACACAGAGCTCGACGACGCCCCGGCTGCCAGCACAGACCTGGAGCAGCGAGCACAGCACCTCACGGGGCTGCGGAGCCAGGTTTCCGCGGAAAGGCGCTCGCAGGCGGGGCGGGAGCAGGAGCAGGGCCATCCCCTATCCGCGGATGACACCTGGCGGCTGCTGCTGCGGGACCAGCGCTCCCCAGGGCTCGGCTGCCCCGAGAGCTGCTCCCGGGGCACGGCAGCCGGGACAGGCCTCGCTGCCGCGGGGTCACCACGCGCCGGGGAGCGGGGCCAGGTCCGAGCACCGGCACCGGGGCGGCCGTGCGCCCAGCCGGGCACCGGGACCTGTGCTTCAGTGGGCAGAAAGCAGAGTCCTGGCGAACCGTGCACTGCGCTGGGGCTCTAAGGCACAAAGGCGGCAGGGGAGCCGCCGGTCCGCCCTCTCCGGGGCTGCGCCGGGACACGGCAGGAGCGCCCCCGCTTTAGGAGTCACCCGTGACTTCGGCCACAGCCGAACCACAAAGGGCCACATGCC
>VZTD01004190.1:639807-682552 GCA_013397725.1 Rhagologus leucostigma | reverse complement strand
CTCCCGGCCCCAGCCCGGCCCGGCCGGCACGCCCTGCCCCGCTGCCCGCCTCCGCTTCCTGCCGCGCGGTACCTGCGCCGGTGCCCCCTCCCCGGCCGGTCCTCCGGCACCCGCCGCTTCCCTTCCACTGCATTCCCAGATTTCCTCTCTGGCAGAGGCATTGCTCCCGCCGAGCTTCCTTCCCTCTCGCTAAAAATAATAATTCATAATAGTAATACTACTAATGAAGCTGTTAAAAGTCCTCCCTTCCCGTTCCACTGTGGGAAAAGCCCGGGGGCGCTCGGCCGTCCTCCCCAGGCGCCTCTCCGGAGAGAGGGGCGGGAGAGCTCCCCGGTGGCCCCGCACCCGGGGCAACCCTCCCAGCTCCCGGTCACCTCCAGCGGGGGCTTCTTCCCCAGAAAATACGTGTTTAGGGAAGTGAGGTATCTTCCCTCCTTCCCGCGGGTCCCTGGGGCCGGCCCTACAGCCTCTGCCCGTGCCTCAGTGTAGACGTGTTTTCTGCCGCTCGGAATAGGATTTCTGGCAGTGTAAAACGCTGCGAGAGGTTTGCGGCAAAAAATACTGCTTTGAAAGAAGCGCCCTCCTGCAAGTCGCCCTTTTTTTCTGGAGTTAAAAGCGACTTCAGTGCTGCTGCTGCGGCTTGATCTTCGCACGTCCCACCGAGGATGGCAAAAATGAGGCAACAACCATCCAGCAAAAACACACCGCAGGACGAATTGTATCACCCTGCCACAGGGTCAGGGCTAGAGTTCCTGTTCCAGTCCATTCATTTGTCTTGTTTTATTTTCTCTGCCTGTGCCAGCACATGTTGAAATGTTTGCTATAAACAATGCAGCTGAATGTGTGTGCAAATATTATTAAAAAAAAAAAGGCAGTTTTTAGGAATTTTTACAGCTGCTGGGAGCTGTAGTGGCACAGCATGGCCATGGGGCAGCTGGATAGATGAGGGATGTGGTTAAGGCTGCAGCCATTGGGCCCTACTGCCCTGGGGCTGCTTGGGGGAGGGGTAACCAAAAAAGAGCCATAACTGGTGTTTCTTGGCTGCTCTGGAGGTTCTCGGTGGGTGTTGGTCAATCTGTGCCAGACCCAGGATCCCTTCCCACAGCTGTGGCCCAAAGGCTTTATAGACCTAACTGGATATTCAGTGTGTCTAAAACTGTTGAGATTTTATCACGTCTTTAATTAGCTTGCTTTCTTTCCCTCTCTCTTAAATTACTCATGCAGCTCCTACCACCCCACCTTTCCCTCAGATGAGCCATGGCCATCATGTTCTTTTCCCCGCCATGTCTTTAACCTGCTGCAACTAGAACACTGGAAATGAGAATTTGGGGACAGGGCTTGCATCAGTGGTGCTCGGTGCTGGGGCCTGCAGAGCACGAGGCTGAAAACGTCACCCAGACTTGGTGGGCAGGTGGTGACATCCAGCTGCACGGTCATCACTGGGAATCAGGAAATGCATGCTGGGCACGCTCAGCCTTCTCAGCAGATTTTGGAGGAGCAGTGGTCAGTTTGGCCAAGGCTGCATCTGGTGTACCCTGGCAGCACAGAGGAGGGAGGGAACCCTTCCACAAGGCTGCTCCTGGGAGCAGTGGCGAGGCGCTGCTGGGGTTGAGTGGAGCATGGTTTCATGCCAGCGTGGCGGTGTGTGCGTGTTCGATCAAATAGCGCTGTGGTGCTTCTTGTTGCATTGGCCAGGAAACGTTTAGAGCTCGATCGGGATGTTCTGGTCGGGATCTGTGAATGGGGTAAGGGAAGAACAATGCTGCGTTTGGAAGCCAAGTGTTTTCAGTGACATTCCCGTGCCCTCCGCTTGATCATTGAAGCATGTTAAGTATTGTGGTTTCAGTCAAAAGAGCTCCATGCTGAAAAGCCAGATGAGACTTGTATGGAGAGGAGTTTCTTGGCAGCCTGGAGCTCAGGGGATCATAGGAGTTGGTTGTCTCTGCCCAGTACAGTGGAGCAGTGGGGATTTCCCAGAATTGGATCAAGGGCTTCCAACAGTGTAGCCCAATTGAACTCAGTCTCCTTGGGGAAAAGGAGCTGGTTTGAACTGTGTGCTGCCATGGGAAGAGGGGAAACACAGCCGCGGGAGGAATCCAGCCCATTGCTTCCACCACCACCAGAGGCGAGCGAGGAGCAGGGATGGCAACTGTTGCTTTTGGGCAACCACCACTCTTCTGCACTGGGTTCTGGAGCAGAAGCCGTTGTTGCCTACACCTGATGAATGTGAGCATCACGCAGCAGCAGGAGCTTCCTGCCTGGCTTTCCAGGTGCCAGACCTACCCACAGTAGTGTGTGAGGATGTGCCACTGTCACTGTGTGTCCTCACCTTCCAGCTGCCCACCAGCAGCAGTGCAGCCTGCAGAACAGATGACCGATGACTCCTGAAGGCTGGTGCAACATGTCCTTAAATGGTTTATTAATGGACTGTGACCAGGTGGGGTAGGGGTAGAAAAAACTGATTCTGCTTTGAGTTCCTTAACAAGGGCTGGATTGTACCTGGGGCATCAAGCTGGACAGACTCACACATCACATCTCAATGATTTCATCAGCTGACAAATTTGTTTAAGTATGTTACAGCCTGACATCCTGGGATGGAGAACAGAAATATATTCCCTAACACAGAGTGGGAGGTTAGAGTATGTGCGAATATTGAGGTTGCTCTAAGTGTCCAGGCTGCCTGCCTACTGGGGTTGACAGCTCGCTGGTCACATGTGCTATTTCTGGTTGGCTTCAGGTAGTTGGCTTCCCTGCTGATGATTGCCATTTTCTCTGTTGTTGCTTTTGTGACAGAGAAAAAAGTCTGGTTTTCCCCCTATGTGGTAGCTCAGTTAACTAAAGGGAATTTGTAAGAACAGGAAACCCACAGCTCCCATGTGTTTCACTTCTCAGGTATAATGTGTAGGCAAGGCTTTAGGTGAAACCCTGAATTTGTGTGGTGATTGCTGAACAAGACAGAGAGGAAAGAGTGTGCCTCTGGACACATGAGGCAGTTACAGAATATTAAATATATTTAGTTAAATGCATTCAGATTCAGTCTGCCCTAGAAACTTCTTGGAGTGAGGTGGGAGATGCACCCACAAGGGATTGTGTCTGGGAAGGGTTTGAAGTACTGTCACTGACAGTCCCTTTGATGCCAGGGTTTTTCCCATGGATGGTGCCTCAGAATGGTGAGCTGGCAACAAGAAGCTTTGATCAGTGGGCTAAAACCTGGAGACGGAAGAGGAAGGATTGTCCTGACAGTGGGAGGTTCGGACAGTGTGGCTGGTGGCCTATTTGGAGACTGCGTAGACCAGGAAGATTTGCAAAGTTTCATTTGCTGCTAGCCTGGAGCTTCTCGTTCCCCTTTCTAGTTCCTCACTATTATCCATGGCCCACACCACGTCCTTCTCTTTCTAACTCCATGCAGTAACAAAGGAACAACCTGCCCAGTCGTTAAACCAATATGAGCGTTAAGAACAAGTCTGCAGAGGAAGCAGGCTGGACCTTCAGCCTCGGATTACCAAGAGCTTGTCTGCCAGCATGCAATATTTTTCATCTAGTCATTGTGCTATGCATCTTCTGGGTCCCCAGGCACAGGGCTCCCCTGTTCACCAGGCCATTTCTCTTTGTTCAGGCTGGTGGCACCAAACGCACTTAACTCTTCCCAGCTCCTTGCCTGCCTTCGCAAATCCTGTGCAGTTTGATTTGGATATCCTTTTGCACTGATGTAGAAATAATTGATTCTGACCCTTTCACATGCAGCTGTGACTTGCAGCAGGATCACCTGAACGCACCCAGTTTGCTTACACAGTGATATCTGATTTTGCTTGTTCTGTCCGGCCGCTTTTGCAGTGAGTCAGACATCTCTGAGCAACTCCATCTGCCTCCTGGCTTTCACTCCCAGGAAGTGAGAGACCAAAGGAGACTCCCCTGTGGCCCACCCTAAGGTGTGGAGTGTGAAGTTAGCCTGAGGCGATGTCTGCTCTCATCTCCTTTCTTCTCCCCAGTGTAATGCTCCAATGGAAAGGATGACCTTGCTTATTCGGACAAGAATGAGCCTTCTTGCAAAAAATCTGAGGTTGTTTTTTTCAGCTTAAACAATGCAAAATGTAATGGTCCAAGTGTGAGGGTAGCTGCAGTGTTGGCTTTATAGTTACCAACTGAAACAACTTGGCTGCCTCCCCCAAGAGTTTGGTGACCTTTTTCTTTCTCCTCTATCCCCTTTCCCTGTGTCCTGCTAATGAGAACTTCTGTGTGGACACTGAAAACTATATATAAATATGTCTGTGCCACTAACCAAATAATTCTTGACCTAATTAAACAGAGCTTCCTTTGGCAGAAGCCCAGCTGGCAGTGGCATGCCACTTTTGTGATAGTTTTCATAAACAGCTGCAATAAAAGCAGCTGCATTGCTTTGATGCTCTGTGTGAGGGCCTGGTAGGATCCTGCATACTCATTACAGAGAGCCTCAGAGCTGGATTTTGGGGGCTGGTGCATGAAAATCTACGGAGGGGTTTCCCATTCACCTGAAGTTACACGGGTGCTGCCCACAAGAAAAGACTGACTCGCTCTCCCTTAATGAGGCCTTTTCCTGTAATACTGGCTGCTGCTTTCACTGTTCAACAATTTTGGCCCGCCACTTTCAGAGCTTGTGGACTAGACAGGTATTTCTGAAAGCACTCACCTGAATAACCACTTTTTTGCTGTTCTTTCCCTTGCCCAGGGAGACGCTCTGCTGCCTTTCTGTGATGCACTTACCCCTGTGGTCAACTCAGGGCAGCTCACTCACGGTGACTCATGCTGGCTTGCAGTGCGTGATCCCTCGACCTCTGTGACCCTAAACAATTTGAGCACAAGATGAGGTTTACCCTGGCATGAAAATGAGCATGGAGAGAAGGGTATCATGACTCCCAGGAACATACAGGCAGGTGGCTGCCGGGAGCTTTGGAGAAAAAGCAAGCAGCGCAGGGAGGACAGAGCCACCTTATTTCCACAGCACCCCTTGCTTAGTACCTGCTGACTTTCCCTCTGGCAGCTGCCCAGCTCCTCCAGGGGAGGTTTCCCTGTGGTCTCCCTGGGGACAGGAGCTTTCTTCAGTGCGTTCAGTGGGCAAGTGCTGAGAAGTTTCGCAGACTGGATGCCTGAGTTGCAAAACCTCTGACCACGAGAGACGATGGACCCTGCGCAGCTGCCTGCTACCCTGCAAAATAGGAACTGTGATACTTAGTGCCTTTATGTACCTCAATAAGTGCTATGACAATAAAATGTGTGTATTTTTAATCCTACAGCTGTCTCTGGCAGTGTCACAGAGACCCATTATTTGCCTGGAAGAGATGGGGACTCCAGGTCAAATGAGGTATAATCTCTTGTCAAAGGACTCCTGTATTTTCTCTGTATTCCATTATTCTCCTGATTTGTGATAGAGGCTTATGCTCTATCTTATGACAGGTTTTGCTCGAACAACTTGCACAGAACTTTAATAAACGTTCTCCCTGTGGAATGTGGTCCCTGCTCCTCTCTGACCATACCCGATATACAACGTACTCTTGAAATTAGCTATCAGTTTTTTTGCAAACTAGAGCTGTACTGCTGGTTAAAAAGTTCCAAATGAAGGAGAAAATGAAAGAGTTTTAACCAAAATACAGAAATATTCAGTCCACGTGAAACACATTAACTACAAGTTTCAAGACTGTCACCTTTAAACAGCCGAGAGTCTTGAGTTAGGTGTTTCTGCTACATGGAGATTTTGAGTAAGCATGTCTAACACCAGGAATTCTGCCAAAGCAGGTTTAATACTCCTACGTATGCAAAAAAGCTGTGGTCTTCGGAGAAGCAGATGCTGCAGCTGAGCAGTTGTGAGAGCAGGGCTAGGCTGCATCAGAGATTTTAATTCCATGTCAGGAACAGCTGCTTAGAGCAGATATTTGGAACATTGTAAAAAATACTGTCGGTTTTTTTATGTATTCGTCAAGCTGATGTGATCTGGACCCCAGACTGGCTGAGGGTCTTTGAGGAATGATGGCTCTGGGGCCAGCCACAGGTTTTACCATTTCCTCTTGCTACCAGTTGTGACTATGCTGTGAAACTGATACGATACAACATACAGGTTTTCTTCCTGATTAATAGAACGGATGCATCTTCCTGCAATTATCATCCTTCATTTAGCATTTCAAGGCCACTTACCCCTTTCAGCAGGCATTGGCTGTCTGAGGGCTGAGTGCAGTCACTCCTGGCCGTACCCTCCGGGCAGTGCAAGTGCCTCCCAGCCCTGGCTGTCAGAGCGTTGATTCACCCACCGATCCCACCCATCCTGTCTCATCCCTCACCCTGGCCCTTCTCGTGCATTCGTTAGGAGAATGCCTTTCCCCGGGTCGTGGGGGTGGGGTTGGGGTAGCCCCTACCCCGGGTAGGTTGCTGCTCATGTGCTGCAGGGATGGAGCTGCTGCAAGGCTGAAGCAGAGACCAAGAAGTGCTCGAGTGTCTGCCTGTCAGCACCTTCCTGGTGGTGAACCACCTCCCTGGGAGCATCTGCCCAGGTGGGAGGCAGGCACAGGGCCAGGGAGGAGGGCGGGGGAACAACGGGGCACATACCTAGGTGAGGAGCTGGAGGAAAGGAGGGGAGCAAGGGCTGTAACCCTGGCTGGGCAGTAGGGAGGTTCCTGCAGTGCTGGCCTACATGTCTGGGGGGAAGGGAAAGCTGTGGGTTTACCATGGGTGTAAGTTCAGTGTGACATGTGTGCCTGCCCCACTCTGACAGCACTGACTTTGGCAGGGTGAACACAGATAGTTTAATTGCTTCATATTTTATGCTCTTTTGTTTCCTTTTTGTTAGTTTGATTTCTTTTTAGGTGACTGTGAAATTAGCTATACTTCACAGGGAGGCCTGGAATGAAGGTTTTGCAATGCATAAAGTATCTTTTTAGTATTATTACTACGTTATGTACTTTTTAAAGACACCATTTGGTTTTCAAGGTGCTCCTTCTGCCTTCCCCCTTCCCTTCTCCCGTTATTTGTAATCCAAAAGGTCCTTATGGTTGTTTATTACGCTGTGGTTACAGTAGCTTTGTGCGTGTGTGTGGACGTAGATGCTTTGTTTCTCCACCTCTCATCCCATTACATTCTTCAGTATAAAGTTGTTCTCACTCCCACCCCAACAAACTCTTTGGGCCTAGTCCTGCCTTCTCTTCCTTCCCTCCCTCCCTTCCCTCCCTCCCCCTTTTAACCACTGATTTATAAAATGTTGCTTACTGGTTTCTGGTACGTGCTAGGTGAAGAGACCCACTGTGTATGTTAGGGTGTCCAGTGCCACCTAAGACATTCTGCTGGAATAGAAGGTTTGGCTGAGGCAAGCTCCTAGGGAATGTTCCCCTGTCCTGCCCAGGTGTCTTGGATGCTCAAGGGTCCCTCCAGTGGCACCAGATCCCTAAGTATGCAACAGGATCTGTTCCCAGTGTATGAGTCTGTATGAAAGTGTCCACACCCAAACAGAAGTGGTTTTAAACTGGGATGGTGTCTCTCCCATAGCCTCGCTGGTGGGGTGTAGCTGTGTGGCCCTTGTGGGGGTATCTCTTCTCCAAGTGGCCAGTGGGGGCTGTGCAGCACATCACAGAAATGTGGGGTGGGTCACCTTGAACACCCTGATCAGACCTCTGGACTTTCAGTTCCCTGCACGTGGAGGGGATGGCACATGGGGTAGGGCTGCATGATAGACCCTTTCCCAGCAGGATGTGAACTTGTATGACTTCCAAACTGGGATGAATAATCAAACTCTCAGTTCTCATGAGACACATGATGTTTCAAGGAAACGGGAGACATCATGTGAATTTTGGAGTACTTAAGATGGTGAGTTTTTATACAAAAAGGCTTTTTAAGAGTCGAATGGCCCAGCTGAAAGAGATCAGTGTATAGCTTGGACCTCTGACAGGGTTGAACTCTGCTCCATTCATCCCATCCCTCCATGCAGGGTGTTGGGATTGACTCTGTGATTTGCACTGAGTTTGCCCATCCTCAGCTCCTCAGCCCGGCTTCAGCCCTCTGTAATTCTTGCTTATTGAGTGATTGCTCTGATTGTTGTACCAGCCTCTGGATCCAGTTCACACACAGGTGTGGAGCAACGAACAGCATCTAGGCAGACCCTGCAGACCTGAGCCCAGGCAACTGGGCCGAATCCTTCTCCAAGATCCCAGCCTGTATGAACAGATGGCCTCCCAAAACCTCTCCTCCTGAGCTGATGCTGTGGGGGGAGAAATGGAAATACTTTCTGATGTTATATTTCAGCTCTTAGAGAAAGGTAGATAAGGATCATACAGGGGAGGAAAGAGAGGTCTTCATTCCCACCAGGGAACCTCTAATTTTTGACCCTCCAGTTTAGACAAGGAATAGGGTCCCTCTGTTTGGGAGAAGAGGATATAGCTGTGAATATAGCTGTGAAATATGCTGTCATCCTCTCCCTTTCTGGAAGGCTGGGTAGTGCTTTCTGCCACCACCTGTGTGTGTTCCCTTGCCGTAACACTTCTCTTCTTACAGTTTCCATTAGCCCTCAGTAAGCAGTTGTATGTTTTTGGGATCTTACTTTACTTTGGGACCTGACACCTGCAACTGTTCTGCTTCCCCAACACTGAGGAAAGCCCTTTGACAGGAGCAGACAGTGGCCTTGCAGCCTGAGAAGGCACAGCCAACGTCACCTGTAAGGAGAGGGACCTCAGCAGGCTTGGCCAATTCCTCACCAGTCCCCACCAGTGACATTGCTCTGCGGCAGTCAGGTACTGGGGCAGCTCTGTGCTGCTGTGGGTATGATCTGCAGCCAGTACCCGGAGCGAGTGTTTGTGAAACTGAAGCGTGTGAACCTGCCCTGTGATCAGCAGACAAGCAGGCTGCCTTCCCCACAGCCTCCACCACCTGAGCACTGCTGTGCCGGGGAAGGGCTGCCTCCCTCCCCGAGGCTGGGCTGGGAAGAGATCCAGCAGCCGGCCTGAGGAAGGGCTGCGGTGCTGTGTGGCTGCCAGGAAATCTGAACCCTCCAGGCAGGTCTGAAGCTCAAACGAAGCTCATTAGGGCTCAGCTATGTAAGGGGTTTCTCCCTGTCCGATTGTACACCACCTGTGTCACTTGCAAAGGGCCCCAGCTCTTGTTTGCAGATCTAGGGAGTTTAGGGTTGGGTAGCAAGCAGAGGACGAAGAGACAGAAGGCCTCCTGTGCCCTGAGTAGTGATGCTGGTGAGAGGGTGAACGGTTTACTCCAATGTTTGTTCTTACTAATAAAAGGAAGAGGGTCTTTAGAATAGGTCTTCCTGCATTTTTATAAAGCCTCTGGAAAGTTTCCAGTCTGATAATGATGGGGGAATGCTGCTCCCAAGATATATTTTGCATTAAGTGAGTCTGGGAGAATCGAGGTGGAGACAAGGATCTCAGGCACAGAACCTACCCACTCCCACCTGCGTGCTTTAGGAGTCATGCTCCATCTTGTGCTCTCTGTGATACAATGAATGGTTCGAGCTGTGCTAAAAGCCCAGCCTAAATTCAGGAGTAGAAAGTGAACCCGCCCAGCTCCTTGTGGTTAGGAAAATGCCTGTGATGTGAGGGAGGTGGGTTCAAAACCCTGAGGCTGGTAAAGGAAACTAATTCAAGCATCTCGTTTGCTGGGCAAGCTCCCTAACCACAGAGTGAGCCTGCAGAGCGAGCAGGCTCCGTCCAACAGAGGAAATGCTCTTGCACCACCTCACTGAGGAGCACCAGCAGTTCAGTTAAATCCCTAAGCTTGGTCTTCCCTACTACTCCCTGCCTCGACGCAGGGTGGTCGCTCCCCCACCCCACAGCCTCCGTGTTCTGACACCTAATGTGTGACGTTGGGATCTGGTTCATTCTCCTGGCTAAAGCAGTCACCTCCTTTCCTGCACCAGCTCGGGAAAGCCCATGTCCTGTATTGGCTCTGGAGCGCTATTAACACTGGATGGATGTCCTTCCATCCTTTTCCATGTGCGACTCTTTCTGTGACAACAGTGCTGGTTTTTAACCCCTTCTGATGGCGTAGCTGGGGAGGCCTGGGCTGCTCTGCTGCACAGGAGAGCCAACACCCCAGGCTCACTCTGCAGCATCTCGCAGATTGTCTCTTCCTGGGCGGCAGGATCTACACTTGCCAAGTTCTCCCACACCTCCCTAGCTCAACACCAGGAACCAAGCAGAGGCCCAAGAGGGATGTTAGCACCCCTAACAGGAACCAAGCTTCCTCATTCCCAAGCCAAGAGGTGCTTGAATCAGCATCCTTTGGGCACAGAGAGTGGTTGCGTATCTGAAACTCTTTGGGCAGAGTAAAGCACTGCCTGTAGCTCATCACAACATCAGTGCTGCCCACAGACTAATGAGACTTCAGGTGGTACCAGCAGTGAGCCATGTTGCGTTAACAAACCAACAGCCACTCCTGCCCTGCCGTGGGCTGCGACAGCTCAGATCACAGCTCATGGTGTTCCCCTTTCCTTCCTCAACAGAGAACTGTGTCACCACGAGGGCAGGATCTGCTGCTCTCAGGACACGCGATGCCCAGCCACCGCTCCACACAGAATTCCGCACCAGAGCACTGCGGCCACCCTGACTGCAGGGGCAAAGTGCTGCTCTGTAGTTTGCCCTGGGTTTCCCCCCCAGGTGCATGACTTGCATGCAATCTGCAGTTTCAGCGACCAGTCACTAGATCTTAAAATGCTTTTGCAATCATTCTCTCTGCTTTACTTCCCCAAATGACACAGTGGGAGTTGTTGTCACCCCACTGTTCACCCATTTTCCGAGTTACTGGAATGCTGAGCATCATTCTCGTGGAGCCCAACCCCAGTGCTGTCATTACGCTGTGGTGAGCCAAGAGCATCTCTTCAAATGCCTGTTCTTTACAGCAGAGGGAACAGTGACTAAATTGGTTTCTGAATTTGCATCAGCACTTTAAAACATCTAAGCATCATGACCCCAAAACCTCCATTTTCTCCATGTTCTGATGGAAAAGTCAGGGATGGAGGGATGGGCATTATGACTATTCTGTCCACAGGGGCCCCTTAGGTGAGTTATTTCCCACCAGGCTCGCTTCCTGTGCTGTCAGTCCACTCCACACCTTCAGCTAAAAATGGTCTTTTGAAAAAACTTCTGGGCATTAACGGAAATGAGTGTGGATCCAGGCATGACACAGAGCTAACAATTTCTTCTCTCATTTGGAAGCTAACCCTCTCAAATGCTCCAGAACTCATCCTGGTTCCAGGGTTGTATGAAGAAACTCTCACCAGGCTGTAGCCTTAACTAGACATAAGTAAAAACTTTTTATAAAACAGGAAAGTTTAGCTACTCAGAACTGCCCCCTGGAAATTTAATGATCTAATCCAGGGTTCTTCAATAATTGCCCAATTCCCATCAGATCAAGTGAGAGAGCACCTTCCCAAAGCTGAGCTCCACAGATACAGGTAAGTCAGATAACTGAGAATATGGCTGGTTTCCTACAGGAAAAACGCAAGACCAGATATATTTCACACAGTGTTATTCACACATTTTCATTTTGATTTTTACAGTATATACACGTGAACATTACATTATTCAATACGAGCCACCTGGAGTCAAACCTAATCAAACTGGTCCGTAAACAATCTATATCAAAAAGCAATACTTGAGCAAAAAGTCTAGTGGTTCTACCCAAACCCTAAATAGTTGAAAGGAAATCCAGTGATTTTCATGTTCCTGGATAGAATTTGTGCACAAATGATCTCAGGAGAGCAAGTGGAAGATTATACTCAAGATACTGAAAGCACCAAGGATGACAGTTACAGGACTGTTTAAATTCAACCATGGCATGAGTGCTGCAGGGACAAAGTACTGGGACATTATCAGTTTCTGCCTGGACATCCCCGAAAGCCTGACGTACTGTCTTATGTGTTGAAGGAATGTCGGCTCTGTGGATTGTAACACACGGCACAGGTACACAGGGTAAAGATAGTCACTGAGGAGAATTGATGTGTCCAAGGAAGTGGCTCAGAAGTCATCCTTTGGGTGACTATGGGAAAGCTCTGGCTCCAGTGACAGGGCTGGTACCTCTGGAGAGGAATTTTGTGAACTGCCATGCAAAAACTACTTGGCAATTAGAATTGTGCTTACTCAAAAAAACGAGGCCTACTATTTCACTTCATGCCAGCACTGGAAGTAGGCCAGAAGAAACTTTCCCATTTGCCTATTACTGAGTTATCACTAGCATTAGAAACGCAGCGCCTCAGATGTCTGCTTTAGTAACAGTTATGTAACCCTGGTATCAACAGTAACATGACAGAATTCCTCATACAAGTTTATACCACTACTATTTTCTTTCTCATGATCACAACCCTACCAAAACAGCCTTTTATTTCATCAATGCTCAAGACGTTGTTTCCAAACTATCATGTTGATCAGAACTTTAGGTTAAGCCATCCAAATGAACATTTTACACAAAATACTTACTTCAACAACATACAAAGCACTTTCTTTATCTTTCAGAAACTGAATATACAAAGTAAGCTTTTTCCAAAATATTTCCATAGGCAAAGGATTAAAAAGGATTTTAATTATACACATATGGTCACAATTCTGCCTTAAAAAGATCATTGGGAAATGTACATAAGGCCGCTTGTATATGTACATCATCTTTATGTTACTGTTACAATGTCATATGTCCAGAGAAAAAAATCGACAGTATCATACATATTTGCTTTACGCTGGGAGAAGGCTATTCAAAAATACAGTACTCTTCTGTACAAAAAAATCATGCCACATTTATTAAGATGGAAGAAGCATTGGTTTCTGTGATAACCAAATATTTCAGTCCACTTCTTACTATGCTTATTTATCCTGATTTAAAATTTGAACAGATTGATTTCCCAAAGTGTCCATATGAACAGAATCAACAGCTATGTTATAAACAAAACATAATGTTTCTCACAATAGATAAAAAGAAAGCCGGTTCATATTTTTGAAACCATATAAAGATAGAATTTTAAAAAAATCACTCTTGATTTGCTGAAATAAATTTACATTATACAACACTATATGCCAGGGGGAAAGAAGGGAATGGGGATATGAATATACACTAAAATGCAAATTTTTGTCCCAAAAAGGAGTAAAACAAATTACATTTACAGCATGAAGGTTTACAAATGTACATCTGTACAACCAAGGTAAGCATCACTACTAAATTAGCAAGGCTTTGTAATAAACATCGAAACAAGAGATTTGTTTTCAAACTGTAAACTTACACCTATTAACTACACGTATACAATGCATATATTTATAGGAAGCAAAAAGCTATCTGAATATTTAATCAATCATGCTTAAATGTTGAGCTATCAAGTTTACTTTTCAGTGGCCCCTTCTCTTTACCATTACCTATTTTTCGCATCTACAGTGAGAAAGCAAAATAAATGCTCAACACTTTCAAATCCTTACAATTCTATATGCAAAATAAAAAAATACAAATCTCTACTCTTCCTGCGTTGTAAAACTGACTGTAAAGTTAATACAGGGTTTACTCCTTTTCCAACAGAGTACTTTGCTGAATGGAAGTACCACCATCATTTTAATCCCTCTACCTTGTACAACAATTAAATATATAAGTATATACAGCACTTTATTTTTAATACATTGCTAGAGAAAACCTTAGGGCATGATTTAAAAAAACCTGTATCCACAGCAAGTGCCAAAAACTAGTCTTTTAAAGTTTCCACTGTTTTGTTCTTACCTACGTTAATTTGCTGTGCCCTTTTTGTTATTTGGATAGGATGTTGTGAACCACCAAAATACAACTTAACTTTTCAACATGTTAAATAATGTTTATGCAGCTGATCAATTTTAATCTGGTATAAAAGACTTCACACAAAAGGGAAAAATAAGGATTAATTCTATATACAACTCTATAAACCTGTTGTGCTATGATGCTGGGTAGACCTACCAGATTGCAAGCCAGTGTATTAAAAGAATACTGTACTTTTTCCCTTTAAAAACTATTTCAGTGACTTTACAAGGTAAAAATTTACAAAATATGTGACAGCTATTTTGATACAATTACATCATATACAGGCATTCTGTGCTTTGCCAGCCATCCAATCTGATAGGTCTCCGGATCAGGGCTGGAGATATTTTTTTCTCTTTTTTTTTAACAATTCACTCCCCAAAAATATACACAAGAATAAAAATTTTACAAATGGATGAACAAAGTCAATAAATAGATTTAAAAAAATCAGAACATTTAGAGTTAAGTTGTAGATTTTGATAATTCACAATTTCATTTTTCCTCCATTTCTCTTTGTCTTTTACAGCATCCCATTTGGTGGTCCACCAATTGGCCCCAGATCAGCACTGTTCTTCAGGTAATACTTTTCCAGCTTGGCCAGAATGTGTTTGCCATAGGTGTATTTACGCAGAGTTGTGATGTGGGGTCGAATCTGTAATAAGAAACATGTTTGTTTTTTTTTAACATCCACACTTTTAAGTAGAGGTAACTACACTTTGAAAGAATTATGCAAAAAGATGCCAGAAGTATTTCAAAGTTTTGGAAGTTTCTGGAAATACATAAAACTGGTGATTTTGGCTCATCAAATAACTGATGTTCCTGCTGCAGGAAAAGGGAGGTAGTACTTTTGTGGGAGAGCCCTGTTGATGACTGGGGGAAGCAGAGCTCCTGCAGGAATATCCTGGCCCTGTGTTAAATAGCCTCGAGCCATTATGGCAACAGCACTTTTCTCCCTGTCTGGATATTCTTAAGTAGAAATGTGCTTCTATGCTAGGAAGTGTGGGAATCTCTTTAGTGGGGAACTGGAGAATGGATTTATACCCACAACCAGAAAATAAAAAGAGAAACCTGTGTTTCTTCTGTTGTATTAAGTGATGACAGATACATTTCCTGTTAAAAGTATTTTCACATAAAAGCTGGCACAAAGAGAGGAGATGAAGTCCAACTTTTGAAACTTTCCTTTTTTAGCTCAGTGCTCAGAGACCTGAATGTTTTCTGCTTTGCCAAGCTCCACTGAATGCCATGGTTATACATCAAGTTCTAGATGACAGAAGCGGTGAGTCTTACATCTGCAGGGAAAGGTGCTCTGGCAGAAAAGCTCGCACAGACAGTATTTTTGAATCACTACAATATGCACACACATACCTTGTGCATTATGATCTTCCTCTGGGCGGGCTCGGCCATGTCGATCATCTTCTGCACGACGTAGTTGGCGTACTGGTCCTTCATCATGGTGTATAAGGCACTGTGAGGGCCGTCGTTCTGGCAGCACACCTCGTCGATCAGCAGGGCTCGCTCAGCACGGGACGCGTGGGTCACGCATTTTTCTACCACGTTGCTGAAAAATAAGGCAAGTGCATGATGGGACTGGAGGTGTAACACTCTTTCAGGTAGCCATTTTAAATTTATCTGGAAGTTTATCAGTTCTTCAGGGTTCTTAACGCCAGTAAAAAGTGTATTACAAATGCATCAATTCCTCATTTCCAAATCTCCTGTCTAATGATTGAGGAAGTTACATTATATATCCCTATTATTTCACCCATGTGAAAAGGTTATTTTCTGATACTTATTATTTTGTAGGAGAGACTTTTCCACTGGACCTACATAGGTATACTGGACTTGAGGCTGCAGATGTGTTCTAGCACATCTATGTTGGTTGTGGGCCCTTTGAAGACACAATAGAGAAAGCTAAATACGATTCCTGCTTTTTGAATAAATGCACTTTTCCAGGAGCCTACATCAGAGATTCCATCAAAAATTCTCTTGTAGAGCAAGTCTCTGACCTTCCAGAAGCTGGAAAGGCCATCAAAGCTTGTAACACAGCAAAATGATCCTGGTCTTAAATTTGTGCTTTAGAAATTAAATAAATTAGAGGATTATGAAGAGTTCTATTCAGGCAAAGAAAAATAAAATCCAGATAAACTAGTTTGCTAGCAATTTTTAAAAAAAATGCCCCCATAATGTCACAATGCATTTCTACTTCATTTTGGTGACAAGGCTAGTCTCACTAAATCACTCAGAAGGAATTCTGAGGTATATTTTTCCTTAGCAAAAGGCACATAATCCATATTTCAGCAAAAAGCATGGAAGAATAAGTTTTGGGTTCTAATTTCAGAATAGTTCAGGCCTCCTACAGCAGTCTTTCAGACTAAGGCAGAAAATCCTTGTTAGACTGAACTACCACTTTTTAAAGTGAGCCTTGTTACACTTGCAAATTGCTAGGGTGGATTGAGAGTCAGCAAGTCCCAGCCTACTGTCTTCAGCACACCACCCAAGTTCCAGCAGAGCTTTTCACCTGTCTCTGGGCATCCTCACATGAAAACTTGGAACCTGTTCCCTGCACTTGCACAAACTGGACAAAAGCCATCCCATAAACCCACAGAACCTCCTTTGTTTTGCTACAGAACATTTGCCTCTTCCCTTCCCCAAACCTAGTATAAAAATATCACTACCATTCATCTCTATAAAAATAGGAAATTTCAGGAGGCAAGATACACAATAGAAAAAAAATTATTGTATCCCTTTCGTAACACAAGAAATAAATCCAATACTACAACTTTACAAGGTTAATGAATCTTTAATATATGAAAGTTGTGCAATACCTGGCAAATTTGTGCTGACTCAGAGCTAGAACTTTTCCTCTTATTTCTGAAACAATTTTGCTTTTGTCTTCAGGACGACCATGCTCCAGTACATGTTGAATAACATAATTTCCATATTGATCCTGAAAATAATGATGATGACTTCAATTTTCTTTTGTGTTCATACCAAGTAATAAATACAGACAGCTTTTGTACATGAGCATAAAGTATGAAATTACTATTTGCATGGATATAAGGAAAATACAATAATGTCAACATTACAGTAGCTAAGTGATGCAAAATATACTTCATTGAGAATTACTTAATGGACCACAAATTTTACATGAAAAATGTAAATAATCTATAAAACCAGTGTTTTGCCAGAGTATCTTTCATCCTCTTAAAGAAAGAAGTCCTTAAATTTAAGATCATACTTTTTTAACAGCTGTAATATTCCCCTGAACACCAAGCTACAGTCAAAAGTGTAAGAAAAAGGCTTTTTTTATCTTCTTTGCCTCCCAACTTCCAAATTCATTTTCATTAAAACTATGGAAGGAAAGAAAAACAAAAAATCAATGTCTACAAAACTAAAAAGAGGCAAATGCATTTAAACTAGGATACAGTAGTAAATTATGATAACAACAAAAAACTCTACAGTGCATTAACAACGAGTGTACATGTACTAACCTGCACTAGCTGTTCTGTGTGTTGATGCAGTTCTTCTAAGATTGGCAAAGTCTGCTCAGCAGTGCAGTGCTCCAGAATACGCTGAATTACTCTACAACCATATGGATGAGTTGAAAGTACAAATACCTTGAAAATAGGATTGCAAACTGAAGTTACATCAACTGAAGCTCACATCTATTGCAATTTTACTGTGTTCAAATCGGAAATGAACATACCAACTACTATTAAAAAAAGTTTTGCCTGCCAAGACCAGAATTCCATTTCCAGCAAAAGTCAGGAAAGACAAAAAAGCAGGTTTTTGTGTGTCAAGGACTCCAGAAACCATATAACTAAGAACCCAAGTGTTCATTATAATGTTTCTAGCCTACACAGCTGCAAAGGAAAGCCTGGAAGTATGACCCTTAGTTAAGTGCTGTTCAACTTTCAAGCTTTCCTTTTTACTTAATTTTCAAATTTTAAGACTTTGACACTTATAAAAAGGAATTCAATAATGGCAGCTGATTTTCACCAATTTCATGTTCCAGCATACACAACAGGCTTCCAGTTACAAAGTTTGTAAATAACTACTCAAAACATACAGCCATATCTTGCTTATTCCTTCTGCTTGCTTCTCCAGAAGTTAGGTTTGTGGTTTGGGGATTAATTCCAAAAATTTCAGTGTTAGTCAGGACTGAACACAGAATCTTGTACAATTAGGCATCAATTCGAATGATGCAGGCAGGAAAAAATGATAAGCAGTATCACGTAAGTGTGTCATTTTTCATTTGACATTTCATATTAGCTAATATTTTCTATATATAATTACTTGGTGCTTAGGATGGATGTTCAGTAAATAAACACACTCACTTCAGTCAAGGGGCTCTATTTACATTTTAAAAAATGCATCTCATGTACTTTTAGTGTAAAAAGACCCAATCCTAGAAACCTTGGCATGCAATTTAGTACTAGGTACAACTATAATTCAGGTACTGCTGTTGTGTAAAATGAGAAAGATATTGTAGATTTTATTAGGAAATACATTTGGCCATCCATTAAAATAAAATTTAGTTATATAACCAAGTTAGTAAGATTTTTACAATTCTTCTCAAGACTATAAAAGTACACGCTTGTCTCAGAGGATTAAAATGTTATTTAGCTGCAGCATATTCACTAGCCTGCAGCACGATATCAATCTTATAGTAATAACTTTTTTTGGAAACAAAACAAAAACCCCAATCTGAAGTAAACAAATATGACACCCCCTTCACTCCACACTAGCCCATATGTAGGGAACAGATTAGTGTATTTCATCACTGCAGCTCCTTAAGGACTGACATTCATTGGGAAACACTGAAAGACACACGTGCAACACAAGCAACAGGAGAAGAAAATGTAATTTTTAATGAAAAATGAAAAATATATGCTAGAGACCACGTACTTTATTATTATATAAAAAATGGCCCTGTCAAGAGTTGTGAAGGAAATGTGAAATGGTGTTATCACAAAACAGAAACACAAAGCCTGGGCACACCAAGTCCCTTGTATGTATTTATATTTATATAAATACACTGTGTGTATTTATAATACATCCAAACAAGTCTTTCTAGAGCCTCCTCTCCAGCAAATTCATCATTTTACAGCATGCTAACTGTCTCTCCAACAGCTTTTCCATGTCATCATCCCCTTTTTCATTCTACTTAAAACAAAGTTCCAAACGCTATCTTGTACATGCAAATGATGAACAAAGACCTGCAAATCTTTTTCTGTGAAATCTAAGCAACTTGCAAAGAGAAAATGAACCATTGACACTACCTGTCCTTTGAATGCATCAATGATGAACTGGAGCGACTGGGGCTGAACACACTCAATGCATTTTTGTACAACGTGGTTTCCATTTTGATCTTTCACGCATTTCAGAACATGGCCATCCAGCTCTTTCACCATTTCATTCTGGAAAAACAAAGATTATCCTTGTCTTTACGATGGTATTTCCCCCCCTTTAAACAAGGAAAAATTTCATTTCATCCTGACTCCAATCTTCATATTCACCAGTGTTAACTGTGAACCTCGGTATTTTCATTTAAACAACTATTTTAGCCCCTAGGATATTTCATGATAAAGGGAATAATCAACAATTTAATCAAGTAAGAAGAGGGATACAATAAAAATAAATAAATAAAATTAAAAAAGCATTGCTCTAACTTACAATTACCTGCTGGTCAGGTGAGATTGACTCGAGTGCTTTCTGGATAACACGACAGCCATACATCTGGAGGGCCAGTGGCAGAACATGACCACGGATACGTGTTGCCAGGGCTAACTTTTGATCCAGGCTTCCAAACTGAAAGAAAATAAATATGCTGTTAGCAAATGAAGACGTATTGCAGAGTGCTGGAATTTACATGTCAGAGTAAGTATTTTCAAGATGTACGTGATTGTAATATTTGAATCATTTTTCACTTCATATTTTTGGTGGGTATATTTACCAGAAGCTTTTCTTTTCTAAATAGAACATTTTGTAATATTCCATATCCAGTCACATACCTGCTTATCAAATGCATGACCTTGAAAGACAACAGAAGAAATCAATATAGTTTTTATTTGCCTGTCTGTAGGAATATTTAAGTGCAACAAACCACTTTTTCAAATAAAATCAATCAGAGGTCATATTATGTGTGAATCCAAATCAGATTTTTCCTGCTATCTCAAAACTTGTACCATCAGTGTATCTCAAATCTTGTAAGAGAGTACACAGAAGTGACCACCTGGACAATCAGCTTGTGGCACAGCAATATTCCTGCAGCATTGCTGAGAACTGTCAAACTTCACACCTGTAGTCAGCTCTGAAGAAAGTGCGACCAACTTCACCTGCCTACTTAAACATTGAAACGAGGTCCCCTACTACCTGTAAGGCCACGCGCACTTTTTTCTGGAGAACTGTTCTGCAGAATTAAGATGAAAACACTCAACTGACAATGATTAACTGTCTATTCATCCAACTTAATATTATGGAAAAAAAAGCAAATGATGACCCTTGAGCAAAATCAAGATCTTGCATATCGTATGTCAGTGACACATTTCAGAAAATATTTTTGATTGGTTAACAAAAAAAAAAAGTAAAAAAAGTGAGCACGTTGTTTCATAGATTACTCACTAAAAATGATATTCTTGTTTACAGCAAGTATCTTATTCCTTACTGGACATTTTCCAGCTTCACCTTCTCTCCACCACTCTTTGATACGGTCCTTGATTTAAGGTACACTATACTAGATACCCTTCCTACATATAACTTTTCCCAGGACACGGGTATTACTTTTTTCTTCTCTCTGCAAGCCAAATTTTGTAATTCTTTGATAAAGCCTTTTTTTACCACATAGTTTTTAACAGAAAACAAATATGTTTTAAATACTAGTTGTATTAATATTGGATGTATCTTATGATAGATACCCCTTACTCAAAATTCTTCTGCCTCAATACATTTTATGGGAGTTTCCTCATACAGAGCACTGGATGAAGTTCACACAGCTGTTTTGAGTGCAAGAGTGTTTTCCAGACCCATTCTGTACCACGATGCAGTAACCAATAAAAAGCATCTTTCAAATACTTATGTTCCCTTTCATCTGCTGAAAGTCTCTCTAAGTTCTGCTAAGAGGCTTGTGAAGCCTCAGTGGGCAGCCTGTGCATTCACCAGTGTTCACCAACACATGCACCACCAGGGTAAGGAGAAACTGTGTCCATTATGAAAAAAAGCACTGGATACAGAACAGAAAACATGTATGCAGAGTTACATACTTGGGTTCTGTGGAAGTCATGTAGAATTCTGCTACGGTATTAAGAAAAAGACCAGTTAAATTCAATCAGATTTACAGCACTTCATTTGCATGTCCATCCATACACTTAGTGCTATGCTTACCTCAAAGAACTTCTGTATTACATAGTTTCCAAACACATCAGTCATCAGTTGATAGGCTGCTTGCAGGATCTCATTAAATACCATCTGGCGCTCAGCTGGAGTAGCTCGCTCCAGCTTTTGCTGTATAAATCTAAGTGCAAAAAAAGGTACATTATGCTTTGCATCAACAACAGGAAAACCTCTCAAACACTGTTTCAATGAGACACCTCAACACTCTAAAGCAAGCAGTCAACATTTATAAAATTTATTAAAATGAAAGTAGTGCCTTTGCATATAAAAGGATACATTTTAGTAAAATTAAGATTTAAAAACTTTCATTTGAAAAGCATTAAGGATGAAAAGAATAATAGTAACTAAGTACCTGATGATGTACTGACAAAAAATAGTTTCATATTCCAGATGCCACATATTTTGTTCTCTTAATCAACGGCTTTTTGATACCAAAATACTAGAGTTTACAAGTCTAGTTATGAGGCTATTTCTACACTGAGAACTTCTACAGGCAGCTAAATTAATACTACTTTTACAATGAAATTTCTTAGAGAAGGTCAGCCTAAGAGTGTGTGCTCCAATTAATGGCATGCTTTGAATTAAGATGACAAGCGCCTCACTCAAATGTTTGATGTTAATAAAACAATATCGAAGCAGTAAAGTATTATTCTTATAATAATTACCTAGAACCATGCTGGTCTTGGGAAAATTCAACAATATGTCCAACAAGGTCCCTTAGTTGAAGATTAGGGAAACGATTGTTTCTGAAATCCTCCAGCAATCGGCTGCGTCCAGAAGGCATAATGTCAGACCTACTGTAGCGGAGGCGCGAAGGAGGGAAGAGCTGGCTGGTGGAGCTAAAGAGACTGGAGGTGCTCGCCGCACTGCGATACTTGGCTTCAGCTCCAGGGGCTGCAGAAATATAGCGACCACTACCATTTGTCAGTCCTCCTACAAGGAAGCAGCTCTGTCAGTAACAGCCATGAGGAAAATAAGCAACAGCAAAACAGCAAGTGGACTAAAACTACGGATACACCCTGGAGCCAAAGAAAACAACAGTGTTGTCTTGTTATTTATATTTACCTCATTATGGTTGGAGGAGTTAGATAGCTTTACCTTGCAATAAATAAAACCATTCTCCTCCTCATTTTTATTTTATGTGAAGGGCACCAGGGAAAGAAATGTCATTAGAAGAACATATCAAGGCAGGTAAAGTGAGCACCCACTCAGCCTTACAGAAACTTTAGAACTGGGTGGGCCTTAAGCTTAGTGGGCAGATTTCCACTTCACGAGTCATACTGGCTTATATCCTTGTTAGTAGTCTTGAAGTTAGCCAATTGTGTCAAAATAGACCATGAAATCTGAACTACCCTTCAGTCCCTACTGAGATACCTTTCCAACTTACAGCGTGTTAAAGGCGTTTTTGGGGAGGCACATGTGGTGCCTCTTGCGCTGTACCTGTCCTGCAGGTTATTTGATGACTTCAGCATCCCAAGCTTTCCATCTGGTACCTCTTCTAAGCACTAAATATGTCAAATTTCAAACCAGCTAACTAAGAATACTCTACTTAATTCTCAAACAACCACAGATATATCAAATTGAAACTCCTTTCAGAAACATGAAGTCCTTTTCTTGCTGCACAAACACTCATCACTTTTAACACTTCGTCCTTCCTTACTTTATAAGAACTGAATTGCCTTCCTAAAGAGCCTACTCCTTCTTGCTAGTGATTCCACCTACAGCTCTTGTCACCCCCTGTCCTGTTCATTTCTCCTCACACCCTACACTCTGATCAGTTCCTGTCACTCTGAACTCCTCCAGCAGGCCTCTCCCCTCCACTTTACGACAGGCAGCAATTATCATAAAAAGCATCCAAAGCATCTTTCCCAACTGCTGTATGATTTTTTAGAGGGATGCTCTTACTATACTACAAGCAGAAATATTAGAAGACAATTCCCACATAGAAACCTCTATTCTACTACTAAAACCAAACTAAGCAAAGAAAAAAAACAAACACTCCCTAAAAGTATTGACTATGAATTGGAAAAGGAAAGCATTTTGTTTCCCTGTCTAGAAAGTGACATTGTAATTAAAGCCCTTTCAAAATCAACAAAATAAATACCTAAATTTGAACTTAAAACAAACTGCAGTATGTGCTGTGTGAATGGTGCTCTATTACAAACTTAATTTAAAAAAAAGGAAAAAAAAAAAAAAAAAGGAAACAGCTGACTGTGCCCCAGCCAAGCCTTCTTTTGCTTCCAAGTATTTATAAGGCCAGGCAACAACAGTGTTACAGTGGACTGGCAATGTATTAATGGTAAAGTTATCTTTCTCAAAAGGTCAAATTCCAGTACCAGAATCTGAGATGTTAGTGCTCTGCAAGACACATCAAGCATCACATTTATTGCACTGTATGGTATTATGCCCTAAAATAGAAATAATTAGTATTTCTTTTATAATTAGTCTTCAAAATTCTGTGATAAGCATCAATAAATATTTTATGCCCCACAATACCTTTTAAAAACCACTAGGTTTTCTTTTAAATTAAAGCCTCTCAATTCTTTACGGCCAGAAAAATCAAATTTTTGTAACTATCAGTTTTAGTTTCCATTGACAAACACTATTTCCAGAAAAGAACTGACAGCAACGTGGTACTAACAAACAAAAGAAAAAAAAAAACCCCAACATTCTGCAGGTGAAGCAGTATGCAGAGTGATGCTCTGCTGTAATTTCTCCTCTAGGAATGGCCTTCTAAAGAACAAAAAAAGTTAGGCAGCTGAAATGATGGCATTTCTCATCTGGACTATGTAAATACATGAGTGCAATCCTGGCTTCCCTGTACGAGCTGTGCAGTAACACTATTTAATATCACAAGAGGGCACCAGAGCCCATCTGAAAGGAAGTTACAGGCTACTTTCCTGTTGCAGCATCTCTATTGCTCCACTGATCACATGCTCAATTCTGTGCCAGAAACTAATAGGGCAGTTTTGATCACATGCTCAGTCAACATACACAGTCACAGAATTGCACATGTGAATCAGGAATTGTTTCAGCTTTGTTTTTTTTAACTGAGCCTTCATCTCTATAAATTAAATACAACAATTTATCCATCAACTAAAATAGAAATTAAGAAATTTGGTAGCTTTTAACAAATACGCTGTATATGTGTAATATACATTTCCTGCTTAGAATTATCAAGACTTTTTTCAGTCTAATTTGGGAACCATCACTTTTTAAGACTTGTGAGACAACTGTGCTGCAACTGGGAGGCTCTTGTCTGGCCTGTGAAACTATTTCAGACAATCACGTTAAGCAGGACAGTAACCCATGAAGGCTGTATTAAGAAAGCACATCCATTGTGCCTGTGAACTCAGAAGCACACAGAAAGCAGAACCTTGTAAAACACTGAACACTATTATAAAAAAAGAGTATTTAATAAGTAATTAGCTTTTATTCTCATTTAATCTTTAATTACAGCGACGTTATGGCTCAGTGGCAACTCTGCAGATATGAAAAGCAGTAGAACTCCCAACATAGAAGCATGTTGTCTTAGGTACTTATTACATGCAGACATAATTGTGAGTACAATAGCCTATTTTCTTCTCCAAACTAAGAAAGTAACAGCCTAGGTCTTATAAGTTATTTGGGGAACATACCCTACTGAATAAGGCACTGAAAAATTAAAATACTTATTAGACATTAGTATAGCCACACAATTCCAAACTCTTGGGCAATGAAGTGTGCAGTTCATTCTTCAGATAATCAATTAGCTATCACTTCTGATCTCCTAAAAAAAGATCTCCAAAGCACTGAGTACTATTAAGTTGTTTTACAGTTTAA
The DNA here is from genome assembly GCA_013397725.1 of Rhagologus leucostigma. Lineage (NCBI taxonomy): Eukaryota > Metazoa > Chordata > Aves > Passeriformes > Rhagologus > Rhagologus leucostigma. Next base: position 657,580 of record VZTD01004190.1, on the reverse strand, counting down.
TTGAACCTAAATCCCCGTGGTTAATCCATAGGGAGGAAAAGGCACAGAGAGACAAAGGGGATATAGATCATCTAAAACAGAGGCTAAGTTTCAAGGACACAAAGCATGTTAAATTACTGACTCCTTAACACAAGTAGCATATTTAATGTTAAGGAGAACATGAAAAAACATTAAAAACTAGATCTAGGCATATTTATTTTGACAGCTTTAGTCTGTTAGCATTTATCAAAGTATTTTTTCTAATAAAGACAGAAAACATATCTATTGCATAGTAACTTATTTACACATGTCATCAGTATTTTCTAGTAACACACATACATGTTTATAAATGCTTTGAACTTAATTTCTACAGAGTATTTTTTTATCTGTAAAAAAGTAGCTTCATCTCATCCTCAGCTAAAAGTTTCATCTTCATATGGAAAATAGAATTATGCGTATCTATGTATATTTTAGGAATCAATGTGAGTGTTTATTATGCCTGGTTTACTGACGCCCTACAGAGGAGGGACACAGCAGAGGCAATGCAAAGCTCCCCATACTGCCTTGCCAAGGGGCCTTTACTCTTACCCAGAATGACCATCTCCGAAAGTTAAACATCAATCTGAACTGCTAACAAGCTTGGCTCATAACACACAGAAAATAATCACCTCCAAAAGCCCAGATTTTAGAAATCCTAGTCTACACCAAAACTCTACTCTTAAAATGCTGCAATGTACCATCAAACAGGGTAAGGACTACCTATCTAAAAGGATTTTTTATGACAATGGAAAAACACTTCCTCTTGCAGTTCCTTGTATTTGGGAGTGAAAGGGTAGTTCAAATTCATGACCTTACTGCTCCAACTGATTACAGTAAAGAAGCAGTTACAGACAACTGACAAATCCCTTCAAATACAGGAAAACTGACACTAGCACAAAGTCATTAGCACGTTGCTATTTTAGGATGTTGGATAAAAGTTGGTGAGCAGAGATAAAAACAGTAAAATATCACAAATTTCTTGTAAAAGGGAAACTGTTCTTTTAAGCTACAAATTGCAGCAGTGTCTGACAAAGGGGTTATAAAACCATGCACCCTTTCCCAGTGTTGTGCTCTAGATTCTGGTGGCTGAAACAGGAGCAACCCAGTTTGATGCCCATTTTAAAACAGGAGTTAAACTTAGCTGAACCTGTCGATACAAGCAGGCAGGACAAGTTTGGAAGGTGGAGGGAGAGCTGCATTTGACAGGCATTATCAAAATACCAATGGAAACTGCATGCAGACATGAACTTAGAATGTTCTACTCTGAAAAGTGACGACATGATAAACATACCCTTCTTAAAATACACTCCCTGCTGATTTCAGGTATAACTTCTCATTCGGTGAGAAAGCTTTTATTTTTTGTATGTGAGAACAAAACATGCTTCCAAGAGCGGCTGATGAACACACCAGAATAAATATAACAAGACAGACAATTAACTGCAGAAATAGCCTTAAACTCTGAGATGGTGCACTTTGAATGTAACTGTGCAAAAATATAGCACAGGGCAGAAAGGCTAAAAAAAATACCGCATTTTTCTGCATTTTTTGTGAAAGCAAATACAAAAAAGACCTCAACTTCCAAATTTCAGGCTGATTTTGTAATGTAGCAAAAGGTTTATCAGTAATCAAGGTCCACTTCACTTGGAAGACGAAGAGGACAAAATGGAAGCCAAGAGGTTTGTGTCAATTTTCAGAGTACAACTGTATATTCTGGCAGTTACACACTGATCTAGTACATGATTTTAACAAGCTAGTAGGCTTAGTTCACACTGCCGAACAGTTCAAAATGGGTCAAAGTCAGTATTTAACAATTTCTGCTGATAGAGGCAATCCTCTATACTGATCACAGCCTTTTTTCTTGTAACTGAAAAAAAAGTCTTTTAACATTTATCAAATGTGAAACAAACAAAACTTTGAATGTTTTAGATTTTAGATAATGCCTTCCAAAATTTGGTTTAAGTATAGTTTTCAGCAATATGAAAACTATGGTGAGAGTACTTTGAAAAGAAAGAAAGAAAAAGATTTCCAGGATAACCCCATTGTCAGATGTTCAGAACTTTCTCAAAAGCCTCCATTTGGGCTGAAACTTTCCATGCTTGGTCTCAGCCCAAAGGTGCACTTTGTAGACCTGAAAAAGGAAAAAAGGTAAGTAAAAAAAAATAAAACGTGCTGAAACATCCCCTTGCCCAGTTTTACTTTGGGTATTCAGCACTTAACCTTGAAGGGGATACTGTACTGCAAATGTAATATATTTTAATTATTTAACCTTGTTATACAAATCACTCACACGTTTCTCACTTAAGGTGTATTCTGGTAGGCATTTAAAATTTTTTTTTCTGTTTTATTTGCACTAAGAGAAGTATAGGGGATTAGGCTGCCTATTGCAAGCATGGGACTGTGCACTGAATAGTTACTGGAGCAACAGGCAACTCAATGTTGTATTACATTCAGTTTCACCGTATGATTTTTAGCATCCAAATTAAATGACTGCAAATATTTGCAGCAGGAAAGAAAAAATTTATTAGGTAACCTCAGGTTAGAGGCATTATCTTCTAAATATACTGTATACTGTGGTGGGGTTTCTTTAGATTTTTAATTTTATTTTATTTTACTTTTTTATTTAAAGAAAGGTTGAGCTCCCATGTCATCTAACTAGCCAAAAAAATTTAAGAAATTGTTTTCAGCATTTCTTGAAAAATACATCTGATAACAGAGAGCCACCACTGACAATGCCTTTGCTACTTCTTTGACAAATGCTGTTTTTTGGTTTTTTTTCTTCCACCAGCCTGGTGATAAACTACTGCCTTCCTGGCAAAGTATCTGGGCCATGAGGTTGACTAATTCAAAAATCACCTTTCAATACATTTTACATCGTGAGCACTGCTCACTTTTCTACTTTATCATGGCAAGGAGCATTAATGAAAGTCACTTCAGTGTTAAACGCATCATCTAAAATGTCCTTAAAGTGGTAACACAGTGGAGGAGAACCAAAAATAATGCACCTTTCCTTGTCATACTGTGGAAACATAATAGAAAAAGGACCAATAATTTTTACTGGGCTCTCTATTGGGCTTCTGCAAGGGAAGAAAAATCCGATGCAAAATCAGATACATCCGATGTTGGCCCGATACTGCCAAAAGCTGAGTGCCCTCCACTGTCAAATCAATGAGCATCTGAACGTGCTCTTCACCTTTCAGGAACGGCCCCTCTTCATTACAATACTGTTTAACAGCAAAAGTAATGTGACATCTCTTATGCAACATATATTTTACACATAGAAATACATACACACATACAAACAAAAAGTGTTTTTTTGGTTTTTTGTTTTTGTTTTTTTTACCTAAATGCAAACTGGATGAGGATCCATGTGATGAAAGTGATGGCGGTGGCGTAAGTGAATGTCCTGGCGTTTGGCTTGGCAGAGGCATGCCTATTGGACTTGGAGAGGAGGAAAATCCCAGACTATTGTAAAATGGCTGCCCTATGGGTGCTAGGCTGCTACTAGATCTTTTGTACAAGTCAGAGCTAGTAGATAGAGAATCTCTCCTTGTGGCACTACTACTTGCAGAACTGCCAACTGAAGAAGAAATAAAAAGACCCTAATTACACAGTGTCAACTGAATAAAACCTATCCCCAACTACAGCTGGGCAACAACAGATGCGATCACAATAATTACAGCAATCGTTATGACAAAGACAATTACTGTGATAACCACACATGCTTTTAAGTAAATCTAAGTGGGTATAAACATACCACTGGCAAGTAATTTCACCAACGTCCATTTCTTTCAACATTTCACACTAGACTTCTCACAGTAATATTGCAGTACTCTTTTAAATGCCTGGCTTCAGGCTTTGGGACAAATATGGAATTTATAAGATTAGATTACACTGTCACTTTATAGAATAAATGATTCTAAAAACATTGCCACTAAATTATTTGATAAATTTTTTTCCACCATAAATTATTAGTCAGACAGTGACACTCATTTCAGGAAAAAGTCTAGAGGCAATCAGTTGTTGTTTAAGGATTCACAAAATAATTTATATTGCTGTTCAGCTGTTTCTGAACTTCCTCATTTGTGAACCCCTCACCTGTAGGGAAAAAATGACTACTTAAAATTCCCTATGAGAATTATGGCTCTCAAAGAAGTGAGAAGTATTTTAAAAAGATATTATAAAGAGGGAATAGGCCAAGAAGATGAGAAGCAGAGCAGAGATAGGAAAATTAGGTGAGAAATTAAAAATGTCAGTTGTACTAGTTTACTACTATCAGTGTTTCTGAAAGCCATATTAGACTAGAGGCTTTGGATAACAGTGTATTAGTGAAGGACTGGTTATCCTGCACAGCATCATTCAGCAGGGCGATGAGCAGTCTAGGACAAATTAAGAGAACAATAAAAAGTTTTTAGAAACATTAAATTCTAGTATCTGCTGCATACTAGTGAAATATTAAACTAGAGTGCCTGTTTTAAACACTGGAACATTATTATACTCATGAACCAAATCAAGATTATGGGTATTTTAATAACAACTATCTTTGTTAAGCTGAATTTGGAAAATTGGTTATTACTATTGACTACTTCAACTCAAAAAGGAAAGGTCAGAATTTGTACTTCCATAACCTTTATCCTTTTCAAGTACCTTCCTATTAAAGCTGGCAGCATGGCCCAATATAAAGGTCACCTGAAACTTCCCATTTTAAGACACTAATTTGTTTTCTCGTAACATGAACAACTTGGCTAATATTTTTCATGGCAGGAACTTGCTTAGACAAAATTTTTAATAGAACTTCTGTCTAAACACTGCCATTTCAGAAATACTGGCAAAGAAAGGTGCTTTATCCTTACCAAAACAATCTCACTACCTCTTTGAGAAGTTAATGCTTTCATGTACTCAGACCAAATATGCCAGCAATAGGAGACCTTCATTTTCACACTCTTGGACTGAACTAAAAACCCTTGCAAAATCACAGTTCATCCAAGTTCAGTACAGTCTGCTACAGTCTCATAGCTGAAAACTTAAAACTCCTGACCATACACAGCACATCTGAGGTGGCTGATTAAGGTAGTGCCTGCAATTGAACTTCAGTGTGCCATGTCAAAAAAAGACTCTGAAACTGCTGTCCAAGATTCCACCTTGTGTTGGAAAGGCCTGTGAGGCAATGTGGAAAGGAAGTTTTCTATTTCAAGTGCAGAGGAGACAAAAGCCAAACACAAGAAGTAGACTAGTGAGGGAGAAAGAGAAAAAAGGAAACCAGAAGGAGGTAGAGAGAAAGATCAGACAAAGGAGCCAACAAAGAGACTGCAAGAAAAACTGGCAAGCGCTTTCAGTGGGACTGAGGATGAGAAGAAAGCAGATCTGAAGAAAAGTTAGGCTGTAGAAGCTGTATGTGACTGTGGGGCAAAAAGACTGGAATAGTAAGCTGATGATGGGAACATCACACAGTACAAGTAGAAACAGAAACACACTTAGGAGGGGGAGGGAAGCAGGAGATAAATGTTGCCTGGAAACTGGGAAGGAAGACATACTAGAGGAGAAGCCAGAAGGAAAAGATACTGGACTAACTAGGCAAGGAGATTGAGAATAAGAAACCAGAAGAGCAAATTAAGGCAACAGTTGAAAGAAATCTCAAGCTTTGAGACCAGCTCTACAGGCTCTGGCTCAGTGACCCATATAAATGTTAATACAATGCTACATGATGGATTGTTATTTTTCCATCTTTCAGGGTTTCTTACCAAGCTAAATTACTGCAGCTTAACACGTTACCATGAACCAGCTGAGCTGCATTTTCACACACAAGCAAAGCTCACAAACCCCAGAAGATAATTTGCATTAGCTTACTCCTCTTTCCCCCTCTCTAAGATAATCCAATTCCCTTACAGTTGTTATAAACCAGACGAAGGCATCTGGAAAGCTGCCATAGTTGATCTAATTCCTGGCTACCTATTAAGCTGCAGTAACTTATCACTATGTACCTAAACCTTTAAAATGGAGTATGAATAACTTTATAATAAAGAACAGAGACTGTAAGTACATACAGTCATTTATATGGTATGTTTGCTGCTTTCAGTTGTTACTTTGTTCAGTCATTCAAGCTAGAACATGCTCACCTTTGCATTTTTTGCAGCTATTTTTGTTCCCTGCAAAAACTGAAAATATAAGGGCAAAATGTGTTCTGCCATCTATCAGTCTTCATGGCTATATTTTAACTGAAATTCAACCTTTTCAACACACTGACAAGAGTTACAAAGAAGCTGAAACCTTGGCACATAAAAAATTAAACTTGTTTTCCATTTGCCTCAGTATGCGTGAATACCATTTGTTTAAGTGCTTATCTGTGTAATTCAATTCATACACACATACAGGTCAGAACTCTAAAAAAATAAATAACCAGGAAGAATTTTTTAAAGTGGCTATTAGGGCAAGTACAATTTATACTTGGCAGAAGGGCACTTTCAATATACTTTTATTCTAATAATACTAAAAACATTTCAGGTTTAGATAGCACCTTTCATCAGCACTTCTCAAACTGCAAAAGCATAGGGGTTCCTGCTTCCCTGTGCAAACCACCATGCTAATTAAATCACTCTGGATACTGCTGCAAAATTTCAGCATGTGCTCTCTGTGCTGAGGGCTTTGGACAAAACTATGGAACTGACCTTTGCTATACGAAAAAGGCTTAATCTCCTGTGCCAGAAAAACCTATGCTGATTTTCTTAAGTAGATACACAACTAAAATTTGTGTTCTATGGAGGTTCTTCAGATAAAGCAGGATAAAAACTTTTATGACTTAAATCTATTCTATCTAGAGACCTTAAATAGGTGCACTGTATTAAATATATATATTTATTATCACTATCTACCAATGTAATGAAACTGTACCTAAAGTGAAACACAGCTGCTCAGGATTCACTGACACCCTACAAGTAGCTGAGGACAAGTTATATTACATAATAAACACTTAGACAGCACATTTTGTAAATAATATTTACTTGCTGTGGCATTAGGGAATATTAAGAAAACCTACACTACTGAGTAGCCTCCATTTTTACTTTTTTTTAATTGAACATGGGATGTTTTGAGTCTCCTCTTTAAAACCATATATTGGACAAGATCAGTGCAAAAACCTGATTTTGGACTCCCTAGCATCAGTTTCGTTACAGTAAATAATTTTTCCGATTATTTTATGAAAAACAACACTGAGGAAAACTCTGTGTTGGAATGCAGTATATTTGATGTCACTATTCACAATTAGTTACCAAATAACAACTAGCATGTCTTAACACTGAAGGGTGTGTTTTTCCTTCTGTTTTTTCTCCCCCAGATATTAAGCCATCTTGTAATAATTTTTTTAAAAAATTACTTTCTTTAGGGCTTATTTTCCTTAGTTTTGAAAAGAATACTGCTAGAGTACATACAATTCCCCCAATTTCTACCCATCTGCAAGATACGTAAGATTAAACATGCTCCACTGATTTAATTAAAATAATATTAGTAATAAGAAGCAATTCAGTGCTGTAAATTTAGAGATTAATAGCAAAAGTAAATATTCTTTAAAAAAATATTTCTCTTGCCTTACTAAAACTGAATCTGAAATATAAGAAAACCTACCTTGCATGTTTAAAAACTGCATGAATATGAAAATTCTGCTTTAGAGCAGAAACATGATAAAATAATTTATTTTTTTTAAATATAAACAGGTCAGTAATATTTAGGAGCATCTGTTGAAATAACTAAAGGCCCCAAATGCGCACAGAGCTAAGATTAAACCTGCTAGAGTTAACAAGGACTATTCTTGGGTATTAAGACTTCTTGTTTTATAAATGCTTTAAAAACGTTATGGAAACAAGCACTTCAATATTAGATCAAATTTAGAAAGTCATATGCTATTTAATTTGTTTGAAAAAGAAATAAGGAATTTTTCTGATATGATAATTACAACAAAAGAATGCAAATCTTCAATATCATAAATTGTTATTTTAACCACAGAATGAAGACTTCCTTGAAAAAAAAAGCAGCTTACTGAAAAACAGTAACAAACTTCTGGGGCAGAGTACAGCGATCAGTATGGAAAAGTGTTTTGGAGATACCTGCGACTACAGGATATAATTCAAAAATGCATCTTGTATACAGAACCCAAATGAATTTAAAAAACCTTTTTTATTCCCCTACAATTTGTTTTAAACTTGAATAACCTATTTTTGCATTCTTTTTAGAAATGTATGTGTATATATGATGCCTGATACAGATACATTTTTTTGCTTAACACAAAAGTCTCACAGAATGTCCTCACTATATTAACAACCTACCTGATGAGCCAAATCCACCAAGTGCAGAGCCGATAGCTGCTCCTAAAGAGCTGCTACTTCCAAAGCCAAGAGATGTGCTTCCTGGTTGGCCAGGACCATGTGAAAAAAGGGAACTGCTCTGGGAGTTATTGGTCAAAGAGTTACTGCCATAAAATGAATTGGATTGTAGGCTACTATTTGTTTGCTGTTGCTGTTGTTGTGGCTGGGCACCAAGTGGCCGAAAAAGACCGTTCGTGGCTCCCGCGAGATTGTTTGCTGTTCCTCCAGCTGAAGCAGCTGCAGCTGTAAAACACATGTTTTCAATCATAATTACTCTCTCGAACATTTCTGACTGAAAATGGACTATTCAGAACTAAACTGTATTTCCTTGAAGCCCTCTTAAAACAAGCAGAAATTCACATATTAAAGGACTAAGAGACTTAATAGTATTACATAATCTTAATTATTCAAGGAAAAAAAGGTGAAGACAGCACATGTTTTAGGCTAATCACGGCTGCAGAATTGTTAATGTAATTGAGGGAGTTTTCAGTATAAACATATAAGACATTACTGTTTACTGAACTTTTTATATCCAAAGTTGCAGTAGCAGAGATGCAGTTAAGAGTCATTCAAAGACATCTTCAGCTACTGTCAGAAGCAAGTTCCGCATAAAGAAAGAAGCTGATAGATTAATTTATAATCTAATTTTCTGAACAGATTAAGTTAATTAATCCAGGGTTAATACTCCGGATTTTAATTTAACATGCAATAAATGGTTCAGTAATTCTAGATCTTACAACTGGTAAAAAAGAAGAAGGAAACTTGAGACTTTTGATATAACTAATTCTCCTCTTTTGCTTTCCATTCTATACATAGGTTTTTCCTTGCCACACTTTTCAGGAGAAAATACTTTCATGAGAAAAGCATAGCAAGGCTCCAGAGCAGTCCATCTTCTGCCAGGCCGAAGCAATGAAATGATGCTTCCTAGAGGACACCATTTAGGGGATTGATGAGAAGTGCATGTTATAATGCATGGGGAGAGGAAGGAGAAAATGTTCCTATCTGACAAGTAACATTTGCAGAAACATGCCTGTGTATGTATGGGAAGAGGACTGTAAATTCCAATTAAAAATGGAAAACCCCATCTCTGAGAAACAGCATTGTCAGAGAACAGGAGGAGAGAGAATAATAAAGCAAGCATGAACAGTATATCCTTCAAAACCAGAAAACTTCAAAGATGCATAGAAAACAATACTATTAAGGCTCAGTAGAGAAGTGAAAGAAACCTCTGTGCAGGATCAAATATTTACCTGCTTGTGCTGCTGCAGAACTGATTAGAACAGGAGTTGAGGCAACCAATCTGACTGGTGCGCCAAGGCCAGTTCTCGCTCCAGGGCCTACTACTAAGGCACCAGTCTGATCGTAATAGGCAGTGGGAGCCAGCACTTGGTAGCCTACACAACACAGGAGACAAGGATTAGTAGTACAGATAGTCTCGTACAGTCAGCATTTCCTCTCTCCTTGAAATATTTTAACCACAAACTACAAACCAGCATTTCTGCCACACAGTCTTTGAACATCAACTGGACATCAAAGAAAAAGCAGTAAACATCATAAAACACTGGGACAAAATCAGATTTAGAAATGCTTCAAGTAATTTTTTACTAAAATAACTGCTAAAATTAGTTGTCTAAAGTTGAACTTATTGTCAAGGTTAAAGTTTCTAACACCATAGCGAGAAAGTACAGGTACAACACAGCTGACAGTATTTGGACCATTATCAAATCAATTTCTTTCAGCAGTTTAAAATACTCTACATTTCTCTTGTACTCGTTTGTACATGGAAAAGCTATTGAAATGTGCACAATTAAAGGGGCTGAGCTAAATGCAAGTCTGGCAATTCCATACATTACCTAGCCACACTTAAAAGACCATCTGCAAAAACACATTAGGAAAGGAATGCTGTGTGTGCAGGAATACCTTGGACCAGTCAGTTACATAGGAATAAAAGACTGTAAACCAAGAATAACACTCCACAGTTGACATTTAAGAACTGGAATTGATGAAGAAAAGGAAGAGAAGTTGAAAAAGGAGAAAAGCAAGCAGTAGGAAGGAATACAGGATACCATATACGAATGAAGAAAAGCAAAAGAGACAAAAGAAAGCCAAGCAAAAAACCTTTATTTAGGACAAGAGAAAGAGAACTAATTCTAAAGCTCTTGACACTTCACAGTGAAGTAGATGAATTGGAGTAAGGATCCCTAAAATCTGGAAGACAAGCTAGAATAATCTAAGAAAGGGTGCTGACATTTAAAATACAGTAATTTCTAATTGTTAGGTTGACTATTCTTATAAAGCAATAAAACAAAACCCAATGGAATTTCAATATTCCTCCCATGTTCCAATATATACTAACACTATTAAGACATCAGTTGCCTTGTATGTTCAGAATCAGGTCTAGCAGAGTTCTCTCTGAAATACATATGGACCTGAACATAACTGGACTTCCAATTTCAGGTAAGTACCACAAGCACCAGCCTTCCAAGTCATATTTTCTCCTCCTCAATTTCTAAAACATCTCTATAATCTCTTCCGCCTAGACATGCTCCAAAAAAAGAGCTGGAAACATCATCTGCCTTCTGGCCTGGTGCTTACAGTGCTCTGCAGGGAAGCTGGATACACAGGTCCAAATTCTCACACATTAAGAAAATCTGAAGATATGAAGACTCAGGTAGTACTGAACAGGAGAGGAGCAATGAAAATCCAGATCCTTAGATTCAATTCACAGTTCTGGAGGCGAATGCATTATAGTGGTTATGAAAAATTGTCATTGCTATCATTCTAAACTTGTTTGTTCTCACTGCTTACTAGTTGCTTTGCATTCCAGGCACATCTACCTTCTCTTTCCCACCAACAGTGCAGGAAGACAGTTGTCCTCCACACTGTCTGAAAATCTGGCTAGTTAAAACCAACCAAAACCGGTTCTTACACTTGAACTGGTTAGAAAACCTTTGCTAGAGGTGCCATTGCATCTTCCACCTACAAAAATCTTCTCTGCTGCTCTACCCCTTCACCACTAAGAAAGTGGTGAAGGTATTGATTCCCAAGGTAGGGAAAGGTGAGAAACAGTTGTCTGTTTTACTGTTGTTCTGTAGAGAACACAAAATATTAGATTAGTGACATAGTAGGAAAGCTCTTTATAATGACTTGTGTTCCTGCACACATTAGCAATATTTAATTACTAGTATCTACATAATTTCTGCTTTAACTAGTAGCAGGTTCAACTGATAATACCATGTTGGTTCTGCTCTTTGTTGCTGCTGCATCATAAAACCACTTTTTCAGAACTCAGAATTGGCTAATAATTACCAGTGTTTACTCTGTCCACCTATCCTCTTCAAAGGCACAAACCCATGGATAATGCTGTAACTGTGTAAGTATAACTGTATAAAAAACCCACTGATTTTATGTTTACACCCTTCCGCTCATCTGAAATTAATTTACAGCTTTTTATATGACTTCAGGCCCACGATGTAAACAAGCCTATTTTCCAATGCAAAATATTTGGGGGGGGGGGGGGGGGGGGGNNNGGGGGGGGGCAGGGGAGATAACTTACACTTTGCATAAATTAAACTTAATGAAATAAATACTAATGCAGTTTAATACATTAATATTAGATTTTCTAAAATTACTCGTATGACTGCTAAATGAAAAAACAGAAGCAACGTGCCTTTGCTCTTTACACTACAGGATGCCCAAGCCTTCCTGATACTTCCCTGATATTATCTGAACCTGTGATGCACCCATAGACAGTACATTTAAAATAAGTAATGATAAGCTAGGTCAATAGCATCCAGATGCTGTCTGTCAAAGAATATTCAAGTTCTGCATGAGAACTGATGGGTTCATCTCTGTTTCCAGTTTCTGAAATACATTCTGAACCAAAATAGGCCTCAGCTTTCTACTTAAATCTGCTACAACAAAGCAACATAGGACTATTTGTGAAGTTGCTAAAACCTTGCTACATGCATCTGCAGCCTCAAAGGTATAAAACTTTTTACTTTGATGTCAAAAATAAAATTTCAGAGATACTATCTCAGATCAGATTAAATAACTGAAGAACAGCTCTCACAGCAAAACTTAAATCTTCTCCTTTCCCTTTCTTTGCACTATTCCACAAACTGTGCCTCGTCCCAGAAAGGTGAGCACAAAGCTGGAAACTTCCCCTGCCTTCCCTCTTATCAAAGATAAGGTGGTGACTTGGCAGATCTCTCTAATTCCCTCTCTTCCTGTTTCAGTTTTTATTATCTTCCTCACATCATTATCTCTCCCTGTGGCTGTGCAATTTCCCCTCCAAATTAACAATTATCAAAGCTCACTTCAGTGCATTCACATTCAAGTTCACTGTGGTGTTCCCATGCAGTCAGAAAACTAAAACATAGCTTCCTGAGCAGTTCCTAATCACACCTTTTATTTTAGAGTTCAATTGCTCTATCTACACTTACTGTCTCCGTAACAGCAGGGAATGTGAAAGTAAACAATCTAGTTTACCAATATGATGTTTTGCTGAAATGATTTCTAAATGTCTCCAGAAACCACAGACTCTGAAAAACTTTCTGATTCTTATCACACAAACCTTGAATATACTTAAAGAATGAGAGGAAATCTGTGGCTTATGCAGCTCATCCTTAGTGTTGCACTTATCCATCCAGTAATGCAACTTCCCTCAGTGACGACATCTAAATGTATGTCAGCTTGTCACTTCTCTCTACACCATTTAAGTTAACAGATGTGACACTTCTTACTGCCAACTCAATTATCTGCCCCTTTTAAAAATGCCATCCTCTCCCCTCGCCAACTCTCCTTCTCCAAAACCTGAACCCCTATAACCTTTTGCTTTTTCTCAAGACATGCACAGCCTTCTCTGCACATACTCTCACAAACCAAATTCAGAACTTACTACCCAGCCAGTAAACCATTTATACTTTCTATAACCACTTGTAATAAGTTGAACCCGAGTTGATTGACGGGCTTTTGGGCCAATTGCACTTTTGCGATTTTTGCATACAGAAACCGCGTGGCGGCGTGGGAACTTCCCTTTTTGTTTCAGCCCTGCTGCCAGAAGGTGGAGGGGGGGCCTCTGGGCCCTGGCCTGGGCTTTCCCTTTTTCCCCTGCTCCTTCCCCTCAACCCTGGTGGCGGCAGCAGCAGCGGGCTAAGCTGCTAAGAAGCCACCCTGGAGTCCTGAGTAGCTGCGTGGCCAGAGAACTCCAACTGAGCCGGGACGAGATCTGAAGTTGCCACAACCTTTCCTCCCCTTTTGCTGGAGCCAGCGGGAGCCAGCAGAGATCTGCTGCAGCCAGCACAGCTCGCACTAAACTGAGAAGAACATCAGCACAGCCCACGAAGGAAAAAATCATGGCGGCTTCAAAGTCAGAGAGAAAGAGAAAGTGAGTCATGTGAGACGAAGCTGAAAAACGGCGACGGGAAAAGAGGGCGGAGTCATGCCCAGCGTGAAGCTTAAAAATACTTCTTGCAGGCCGTGGCAAAAACTGCAATATCACAACCTGTTCTTTCCTCTTTAATCCATTTAAAAAGACGTGGAAAGATGAGAATTTTGTGTGCAGCCTGCGGAAAAAGAAAAGCGGCCACGCCAGGTCACCTAGGAGCTGTAAGAGACTTTCAGAGATTTTGTGAACAGAGTTGTTGCTTTTCAGGCTGGCATTTGGTTATCCTTAGAAAAAAAGAACACCCCATGTGTGGCCCATACTGGCAGTTGTGGGAAGACTGCAAGATTCATGGGAGAGGTTTTTCACGGCAGCAGAATTCCGGGCGGGTCTGTTGCTTTTTGGCAGTTTGGAAACCACGTGAAGCAAAAGACACCTTTTTCCCTTAAATAGTAGAGAGACTTTTAAGAACTGTAATACTGACCAAAATCATAGTTTGTTATCCTTTGTGCGAGTTAGGTAAAAGGGGGAAGTGCTGGAGGAAAACGGGGTTTTGCTTTCATTTCTTATTATTTCTTTTTACTTTTAATTCTGTTAGTAATAAACTTCTTCATATTCTTTAAAGTTTAAAGCCTGCTTTGCATTTCTCCAAACCCCTTATCTCACAGAAGGTAAGAAATGCAAACAAAACCACTACACCACTGTAACTTTGCCTATACTGTAACTCCCTGTATACCTGCCATAATGAAATTTGGCTTCTATTTCATACTACCCACTGCAATGTCACACTTCAAATTCCTCTCAGTAATAAAACCAAAAAATGGTATACCAATGGATAGAAATCATTGATTTTAATGCTTTAAACATTGGGTTTTTTTTCTCCAGACTACTCACTTTACATGCCCACCTGCAAGCCACATGCACCATGACAGCTTTACTGTGTGAGCTCCATGAAACTAAGTTGTATCTGACCTAGTCAGTGTAGTGAGTGGAATCTCTGGAGGGATTTGGCTGGCCTCCTGTTATAGACATCTGTTTTAGGGTAAGCTGAGCAGCTCTGCAGCCTCTGTACAGCAACTGCACAAGGGAGATCTCCACTGAGCACAGTGACTCCTTAGACAGCTGAGGTCACAAGTAAATTCCTGACTTTGGATGATTCAGCCAAGTCCAGATGTTGCCTGTGATGAGGACTGGTTTTACTCTTAAGCAATTTATCCATATTCAGTGTATACTGATCATACTATGAAACTGGGAATACCTCTGACTCTCTCTTGCACATATATTCAAGCAGAAACACTGTTTTTTAAGAATCTTTATTATTGAATGACTTGCTTAATTAGGGCAGGAAGAATTTTAAATGCAATTTCGTAACTCCAATACAAAACGGATTTCACATTTAATTTTTGTTTTGAAAAAGAACCTGAAGTTTTACCCTTTATCAGCCTTCCAGTAGCCAGAGGGGCCTACAAGAAGGTTGGAGACTTTTTACAATGGCATGAAGTGATAGAACAGGGGGAATGGCTTTCAACTGAAAGAGTGTAGGTGTGCATCGGATTTTAGGAACAAATTCTTTACGCTGAGGGTGGTGAGGCACAGGTTACCCAGAAAGGTTGTTGACACCTCACCCCTGGAGGTGTTCAAGGCCAGGGTGGATGAGGCTCTGAGAAACCTGGTCTAGTGGAAGGTTCCCTGTCCATGGCAAGGGGTTGAATGAGATGATCTTTAAGGCCCCTTCAAACCCAAACCATTCTATTGTTCTATGATTTACTGAAAGGAGACTTAACAGCGACATTATGTGAAAAGTAACCTGGAATTCAGACACTTTCTGCATGTAGAATGAGATAGGTATCTTAAGTGATACAGGAACACATCTTCCTAAATAATTACTAAAAAGCACTTGAAATATCAAATTTGAAAATAAAACAATCAGATAATTTGGATAACATGAATTTCATCCAACATGAATGCTGTGAAAAGGAGAAAGCAGCTCAAATAATTTAAGGACAGCACACGGACAAGCTGAACAACATACTCTCACTTTCTCTCACAGTGAAGCCAAAGTAAAAATACTCCCTCTCTAAAGAATATTCAAAAGCTTGAAACTCAATTTGGACCTTCACTTTCTTGTAAAACATCTCAGTCCATTGAAACATGAATTCCACACTTCTTAATCTTGCTTATTACATTATATGTGTTGCTCAGTGGCTGCTATCTGGGATTCACTGAATCACATTTTGGTATCTAGATGTTATTCAGTCATCTTGACTCAATTTTATAGCAAGGTAATAGAAAAAGGCATCCCTGGAGCAAAACTCACTTTCTCCTAAATCAGGAAACTAAAATAGAGGCAGACAAATCAAGAGTAAAAGTTTCTATTTCTCTTTGCTTGCTACAAATGGAGCGCAAGTATCTCTTTCAAATACAGACACCAAACCCAGTAATGAGATTCCCACATAAAAAGGCTTGTATTCATTTCCTCATTCTATATCCTTCTTTTCCTAAAAAGAGGAATCACCAGCACTCTCTTTGACTTACTACGAATCCGTCTGAGGATGACTGAAAAAATAAATGTCTTTCTTTATATTTTGAGCTCTATTCCCTGTAACAGTGTGGTTGGTAAGGATGAAGCCAGTTGCACACAATTCCTATTACAGAACAATCTGAAATATATTCACAAGAATAAAGTTCTTATCTGGCCATCCAGGCTTGCAGCATATCAGGTGGGATAATGTCGTACTCGGACATGAAAGGAACCAAAGAGACCCAGCTCAGTCAGAAGAGAGAGAAGCCACCAAAAAGGCCTCGTTCTTTATTTTACAACATATAAATCTGCTTCTAGGAATGACCGTGGATTGGAGGATGAAGTTACCACCTCTCCAACCACACTGGTCAGATGAAAAGACCATCAAACTTTCTCCGCCTCAGGAGAAAGAATGAAAAAAAAAAAAAGGACAGTTAGCTAAACACAACTTATGTTTACAGAAAGTACGTGAGAACACAACTGTATTTACAGAAAGTGTGTGAGAACTCCATCACAGAAATGAAAACATCAAAAGACTGCAAAACTCAGGGCAACAGGATAAAGCAGCAACCTACAATGGAAACTGAATAAAAAGGCTCCTGCTCTCACAGAAAACCTTTTGGGGCTTGTGGAAGAGGAGAAAAGGTCTTCAAAGGACAGGCTCTTCAAAGGACAGGCTCTTGCACTGCTGCGATTATGTATTTGACCACTCAGTACTACTTTCAGTCATCCAGCTGGAGTGGGGGCCTTTTTATGGGTTTTAAGAGCTACTCTCTAGTTAAGACAGATACAACTCCAGATACAAAGTAAGAACTAATAAGTACCTATGAACAAACATACACCACACCCCCTAAAAAAAAAGTTACAGCTAAGCCTTTGAGGCTTGTGCAAAGATGATTATAACATCTCTCACATGCCTCATTGTTTGCAGGCCTTACCCACTGCTTTGGTGAGGTGCAGAGGTACCACTCGGCAGGTGCTAGGACAGCACTCTGCTGATTCCTCAATTTAGGAGAAAGATGCTAAAAGCTGAAAACTACTGCAGGAGAAGAAATAGAAATTGCACTTTGTTGGGGGTTTTTAAGAGTTTTTTGTTTGTTTGTTTGTTTGTTCCTTTCTTTCCCTCTTAAAGAATTTTTTTCCCATGCTAAGGGACAATTGATGGGTGCTTAAGGAAGACAAAGGACATGGCCACGGGAGGGGGAGGCCAGTTTGTCCTCTTTTACTTTTTTTCTTCTCTGGTGAGGGAGGAAAATACCCCGAGATTTGGAACTGAGAAAATGGGTCGGATACAGTGCCTATGGGCTTCTTTTCTTCCGGCGTTCGGAGGGGAAGGAGAGGCTGCGGTCGCTGTAGGGAGAACTCACCATCACTGCGGGGTCCTGCCTTCTGCTGCCTTCCTTTCTACCATGAGTGGAGTCTGCTCGCTGGAGCAACCGTTTGCACAGGGACCCTTTTCACCATCTGCTTGGGTGCCTCAGGGGGCCCGGGACCCCA
>VZTD01004190.1:595953-639475 GCA_013397725.1 Rhagologus leucostigma | reverse complement strand
TATCTATCTATCTATCTATCTATCTATATATATAAGTAAAGAACTGTTATTCCTATTTCTCATGTTGTTGCCTGAAAGCCCCTTAATTTCAAAGTTATAGTGATTTGGAGGGAAGGGGGTTACATTCTCCATTCCAGGGGAGGCTCCTGCCTTCCTTAGAAGACACCTGTCTTTCAAACCTAGACACACTTATAAAAGAAAACAGATGAGAAAAACACAATAGCCAGTCAGTTCTTCAGCTAGAATCTAAAATGTGCTCATGGGAGGCCAAGTGCACAGTGCAGCCCCAGAGCATGCAGCAAACAACTCTTGACTTCTCCAGGCTGCAGGGCATCTCAGAGTGGTGCCAACCAAGGAGGGAATCTGTACAGGTCAAAGGAATGCATCAACATTAACTAACTTAACTATGTAAAAACCTTAACTTTCATACCGAAGAATGGCCAAGTACACTGAAATTGCTCTTGGTCAGGTAACTGTACCAAACACTTAGAACTGACGCTGAACTTCAAGCTAACCACTTCCCAAGACATGAACCCTTCCTTAGGAAGTCAGAAGCCATGCACACTAAAAGGATCTGAGGCTCCACCCTTTGGAGTGCTTCCAAGCATTTTGTGATCTTCAGATACGATGAAGCAGTAATTTTCTTTTAAATTTCTTAATTTTGGATTCTGAATTTTAGATATTATTATGTCCCAAATAAAAGTTATTCTAAGCAAAACTTAATACTTCCTGTGGCAGAGGAACCAGAGAGCACATGACTTTTTAAGACAGCAGTTAGTTGCTTCATTATATACGAAATTATCTTGCAAAAATCTAAGATATTGCTTGTGCACACACAGGTAACAGCAAATACAAAGAAAATGCTTCAAATAACAAATGCTAGAGGAGTTTCTTGTGCTCTAAAAATACTGTGTCAGTATTTTAAACTAATTGAACAACATAAAACTATAAAACTCAATTTCATAAGCATAACAGGATTTTGTTAATCTGTTACCTACTAACACCAATATCACAGAATCACAGAATGATCTATGTTGGAAAAGACCTTTAAGATCATCTAGTCCAACCTATGACCTAACACCTCCTCATCAACTAAACTATGGCACTGAGTGCCACATCCAGTCTTTTTTTAAAGATGTCCAGGGACGGTGACTCCACGACCTCCCTGGGCAGAAAATTCCAGCACACAATTACTCTTTCAGTGAAGAATTTTTTTCTAACGTCTAACCTAAATTTTCCTTGGCGCAGCTTAAGACTGTGTCATCTTGTTCTGCCAGTTGCTGCCTGGAAAAAGAGACCGACCTCACCTGACTACAACCTCCTTTCAGGTACTTGTAGAGAGTGATAAGGTCACCTCTGAGTCTTCTTTCTTCCAGGCTAAACAACCCCAGCTCCCTCAGTTGTTCCTCATAGGGCTTGTGTTCTAAGCCCTTCACCAGCCTTGTTGCCCTCCTCTGGACACATTCAAGCATCTCAACATCCTTCCTGAACTGAGGGGCCCAGAACTGGACACAGTACTCACGCTGGTGAGTACAGCCTCATCACTGCCGAGTACAGTGGAAGAATGACTTCCCTGGTCCTGCTGGCCACACTATTCCTGATACAGGCCAGGATGCCATTGGCCTTCTTGGCCACCAGGGCACACTGCTGGCTCATGTTCAGTCGGCTGTCGACCAGCACACCCAGGTCCCTTTCTGCCTGGGCACTGTCCAGCCACTCTGTCCCCAGCCTGTAGCGCTGCAGGCGGTTGTTGTGGCCAAAGTGCAGAACTCGGCATTTGGAATTGTTAAACTTCATGTTGTTGGACTCTGCCCATCTATCCAGACTGTCCAGGTCCCTTTTCAGAGCCCTCCTACCTTCCAACAGATTGACACATGCTCCCACCTTGGTGTCATCTGCAAATTTACTAATGCTGGACTCAATATCCTCATCCATGTCGTCAGTAAAAATATTAAACAAAACTGGCCCCAGCACTGATCCCTGAGGGACACCACTGGTGACTGGGCGCCAACTGGATGCAGCACCATTCACCACCACTCTCTGGGCCCGGCCATCCAGCCAGTTCTTAACCCAGCGAAGAGTGCTCCTGTCCAAGCCATGGGCTGCCAGCTTTTCCAGGAGTTTACTGTGAGAGACAGTGTCAAAGGCTTTGCTGAAGTCCAGGTAGACAACATCCACAGCCTTTCCCCCATCCACCAGGCAGGTCACCTGATCATAAAATGAGATCAAGTTCGTCAAGCACGACCTACCCCTCCTAAACCCATGCTGGCTGGGTTTGATACCCTGGCTATCCTGTAGGTGCTGTGTGATGGCACTCAAGATGATCTGTTCCATAACCTTATCAGGTACTGAGGTCAGGCTGACTGGCCTGTAGTTTCCTGAATCCTCCTTGCAGCCCTTCTTGTGAATGAGCGTCACATTGGCCAGCTTCCAGTCACCTGCAACCTCCTCAGTGAGCCAGGACATATGGTAAACGATGGACAGTGGCTTTGAAAGCTCATCTGCCAGCTCCCTCATCGCCCTAGGATGGATCCCATCTGGTCCCATAGATTTATGAGCATCTAAGTGGCTCAGCAGGTCTCTGACTGCTTATCTGAGGCAGAATGACTGGAGAAGAGCGGGTACTGGCCTGTCGGAAGGAAAAATATCGGAAATACGTGTTGGTTGAGTGCTGTTATTCAGTCTCTGTTTCAGTTGCCAGAATTCTGAAGGCTGGTCCTCAGGTACTCCCTCCCACAGAATGTGACTGCAAGTTGTCATAGTCACACTGCAGAACGAAATATTGCTATCATTCAAGAACTTCAGTGTCTGTTTGCATTAATGCTGGGGACGTGGCGTAAGTTCGTAGACCCTGCTGCAGCACTGAAACTCTTGAGGGACATGTTTAGATCTGCTGAACAACCACAGCAAGATGTCAGTGAATTTAGGCACAAACTACTGGACTGGCTGGAGGATGCATTCCAGTTCACTGTGAATGCCATGAGCCCTGGGGACTAATCTGAAAACCGAGTTGTGTAGCTCTTCTACGGGACTTTCCCGACTGAGGGTGTCCACGAGGGCAACACTTTTTCCAAGACTGAGACCTGTTGGGGTTTTAGGAGTTCTCCTTTTGTTTTGGTTTTTATTTTTTCTTTCCTCTTAAGGAATTTTCCCCAAACGTGTTGCTAGGAGACAATAACAACTGGATACTTAAGGGAGACAAAAGACATGACCACAGCTCGGAGGAGGGGTCCAGCTAGCCACCCTCTTTTACCTGTGGTTTTCTCGTATAGGGCAGAGATGCCGCGAGATTTGGACTGGTAAAGGGGGGTTGGGTGGAGCCCCTAGCCCTCTTGTTCTCTCGGCTTTCAGAGGGGAGAGAGGCTGCAGTCTCTGTGGGGAGAATTTATCACCACTGCAAGGGTTCTGCCTTCTGCTGCCTTTCTTCTACCACAAGCGGAGCTTTGCTCAGGGGAGCAGTTGTTGCACTGGGACCTTATCAACACCCCACCTCACTAAAAAGAGGGACTTTTCACCATCTGCTGGGGTGCCTCAAGGGAAAACCCCCGGGATCCCAAGCCTGTTTTTCCCTGCCCTGCCGGGAGCCGGGCTGCCACTGCCCTGCCGTTCCTTTTCTGCTGCTCCAAGCCCTCGCTACACTGTAGCTCTGCACCCCTGCCTGCCAAGACGTCCTGTAGCTCCCACTACAGCTGTGGAGTTTGATACATCTCTACCACCCGGGATTTTGTGCTCATTCCTGCCCTTCCAGTTTGCTGCTCCTGAGGGTCCGGCTGGGCACCGGGATCGGCTCCTCCAGGGGGTTTGTGAAGCCTTTCTCCCATCCCTTCCCGGCTGGGCCGAGCCGCCATTACCGCGTGCCCCCCCGAGCTCGCTGCGGAGCGCCCCCTGCAGGCGCGGGGGAACCATCGCACCCGCCCCGCGCACCGGGAGCCGCCAGCGCCCCTGCCGGCCGTGAGCGGAACTGCACCGAAGGGGAACGGGCCCGACAGCCGAGAGAGGCTGCACTGGGTTCTGGCTCTGTTTGTTGTTACTGCCACAGTTACTGTTGATTGTTTGCCTTGCTATATATATTAGTAAAGAATTGTTATTCCTATTTCTCATATCTTTGCCTAAAAGTCCCCTTAATTTCCAAATTATAATAACCTGGAGGAAAGAGGGTTACATTTTCCATTCCAAGGGAGGCTCCTGCCTTCCTTAGCAGACACCTGTCTTTCAAACCAAGACAGACCTTTGGTCAGTATCCCCTTCAGGTAAATGGTTACTGGAACTTGAATGAGTGCTTGGAAGGAGCCATGGTGGAGAGAGAGATGGATGAGGCAACAGAATCTCAGTCAGTGAAGCATGGACAGGAGCGCTGGTTTAAGAAACTCCCAGCAGTTCTGACCTTTGAACTCTCCCGATTTAAGTTCAATCAGTCATTAGGACAGCCAGAGAAAATTAACACCAAGCTAGAGTTTCCCCAGACTATATACATGGACAGGTACCTCTACTGCAATAAAGATCTTATTCAGATGAAAAGAGAGGAAATTAAGAGATTGAAGGAGAAAATGGTGACTCTGCAGCAGAAACTGGAAAGGTACATGGAATATGGCTCTGGCCCAGCCCGCTTTCCACTGCCTGACATGCTGCAGTGTGTGCTTGAGTTCATCGCTACAAAGCCAACTGTGGCTGTTTCCTCTGCTCAGAGCTCTCAAACAACACTCCTGCACTCCCGAGCCAAGGCTCGTGTTTTGGACGTGCTTTCACAGCACATAACGGCACATAAGAAAGGACTGATACTAGGACTGAAGATGAAGCTTTCTTTGTGGCAAATTCTTCGCTGCAGCAAAACTCCAGTATGGAGGTCCAGCCTCCTGTTTCACCAGCAGAACTGTCTGAACGTCCAGCTCCTCACGTGGTCTTCGACGAAGAGCTGAACCTGGTTCAGACGTGTCTGCAGCGATGGAGAAATGAGATTGAACAAGACATGCAAGATCTGAAGGAGTCTATTGCTGGAATAAAACTGTTCGTCAAACAAATTTACTGTGACCCTCTCCTCCAACAGGTTCCCTATAATTTGCACACAGTCCTGGTCCATGAAGGGCAAATTCTGGGCACTACCAGGCTTTCATATATGACCAGTCTCGGAAAAGATGACTCAAATACAAATACAATACTGTTACTTTCAGTGAGTCTCTTCATCCACTGATAACATACGTACCTGGCATGCCTGTAGCAAGACCCTGACCAAAAGCCAAAGCTGGATTTGCTGCTGCAGCTGCTGCAAGTGACTCTGCCTGCTGCCCTTGCTGCCCCTGGTTGGGAGTGAGTGGGCGCTGAGTTGCTCCAGCTCGGAGGACCTGCAAAAGGCCGACACAACACCCCTTCCTTAAAAGGTAAGGAAGCCAATCTATCATGTGCTAACAAAGGTCTAGAACAGTTGCTTTGAGTATTCAATGCCTCGCAGCCCTGATTTTTGTTTTGGGAATACTGCACCTTGCTGGTTTCAAGGATATACACATACAAAGAATAAAAGGTATATACTATTTTGCTGACAAATGTGACCATAAAATATCTGCCCTGCTCTGGAAAGCAAGACTCCTACGTTTCATCAATGGTAATGAGTATAAAGGAAGAAAATCTGTGAGAGTGATACATTTTACGACCTACATTATTTATTAACTGAACACCTGACCTTCCTTGATAAACACATTTGTTTACATTACTTCCAGGCAATTGAATGATGTAAATCTGAGTATTTCAGCACTTGTAGTAACTTGTCTACATAATTAACACTCCACTGCCAACAGTGCTGTAAATAATGCACCCACTAAGTTTTAAACATTCACATAACACTCCATCACCATGCAACACAGGCATATTTTATTATGTTCTGACAGCAAATCTCCGGGAATCTGATTGAAAACCAATCTAAATTCTTGCAACTACTCTATTTCTCTTGGTTAAAATCAACTTTTTCAGGTCCAAAATAAGGAAGAAATACAATTCACAATATAATCCCACAAAGAATTGTACGTGTAATTTGCATAAATTGGATATTAATTTTACAGAGAAAACAAAAAGACATTGCAGAGATGATATACATTCAGTTACCAATGCAGGTCACTGATGAAAAAGATTTGAAATATTTACATTCATTCAAGTGTAAAGTTATTGTAAAATTTGGGGTTTTCCTTTGTCAAAATTGCCATTTACTGATACTAAAAGATCATACAATAGTTTAAAAATGCATCCAGAATAACAATAGAAAATTAACACTTTTTAAAAAATTACCTAAAGAAATGGAAATTTCAACAAGTTCTTATAACAATTGCTCACTCTTGCTTTACACCAAGGCAAAAATACCATATGGCACATGGTGATGCTGCAATACAACTAATGTCACAGAAAAATAAACTGGGCAATCCTTCCTCCCTATGAAGCAACAAAACTGCTGATAATAGCTTTATTTCCTTACTTTTTTCTCTAATTTTTGAAGGGACAGAAAAATGGGTAACATTCAATTTTCCAGCTAATTTATAAAAATACAGATTAATGTTTTCCCGAGCTTAAAAGAAACAATATCTTCCTAAAATTACCAAAATGTATCTTTTCATCCCATTATGTCAATTTTCCAGATTAAACTTTACAATAATTTAGCACACAGGAAGCATTATACACACACACACACACAGCAGCCTGAATGAAAGCAACCATTTTTAATGCTTACTGTTTTAAGAAACAAGACTGTAAAATAACTTTAACATGGTGTAAGACAGTGACAATCACTAAGAAAATTGAGAGTTTTTAATATTCATTTGTTATATGATAAAATGCAACATCTGAATGATGTAAAATTTTCTAGCAGCTGACCCTTACACACTGAAATGTTAAGGTAAGGCACCTCTGCTTTTCATGTTGAACATACCGGTTGCTGTCCCTGCTGTGCCTGGGAAGCCGCTTGCTGATTTGCTGTGGTATTTGCTGCTGCAGCTTGCTGCTGGAATAAATTGGCTGGATACACTCCCCACGGAACACCGTAATACTGAGGAGGAACCACAGCAGGACCTAAAACCACAAAGCATCCAGTTCAGCTGCTTAAAATACTGTTTGTAGCATCCCTCATTGATCCATCTTCTTAGCGTCAGAAGAGAAATAGGTATTAAAAAGAAAGAATTCTCATATTGGCTAAAATGACACATGAATACAAACGGATTAATTTAAAAAATTCATACCAAGTCATATCTCCTCTATGAAAAAATGAATACCCTTGTGAGACTCAGATGACAAAGAAAGACCTTAAAGCACTCAGAATCTGTGTACCAAAGAACATTCAAAATCAGTTTTCATGGTTGGAAGAAAAGATCATTTCACAACATCACAGAATGAACAAAATTTATCCTCCTGATAGTGATGTACTGAGACTGTGATCATCTGTGATTCCTCCTCTCGGTATGATGCCCTTGCTTATAAACACAACTACTGCCTTTGCCTCCGTCCATCTACACGATGCCCTTCAAAGTGGGCATCACTTAACTCTTCCAGTCTATTGATAAAGAACTTGTAGAAAAATAATCTCTCTGCATCATGGCATTGTGCATATAATGCATAGGTATACGTCTTTTAGTTTTTTCTACTGCCTTCCCTGTGAAACCAACATGTGGAAACAAAGGGTTTTTTTTTTTTAAATATTATGCTCAAGTCTGAGCAGTAGCTGGGACTTGAATACTCAGTCAGGTTGTTTCACAGCGATATCTAATAACTTTTTAAGATATTTTCCTGGGCCTGGAGCTTCTCTGTTGTCTGGGCCTTTTAGCATGCTGGAGACCATCTTTATTCTCATGCCCACTGAGAACAAGAAAACCTGGAATTATAAAATTAATGCCCTGAGTAAAAACACACAAGGAATGCTTAGCTGTCTCATCTTTTGAAAATAGTATATACTATCAATGTCAGATGCACCTTATTAAGGATAAACACTTTTAGAACAGAAAAAAAGCTCTAATTTTTGTATATGAAAGTCCAGTGGCAAGAGAAACTCAGAATTCATACATAACAAACTGAAAGCTTTTCTATTTCAGTAAAAACTTTCAAAATGGCAATATTAATTTTCCTACAAGTCTCTCCATACTAGAACTACATTTGCAGAGAATAAACAGGAGAGATTTCACTTTTTTTCTCTTTCCATTCAGTTGAATTATCAAGACAGACACTTTCTAGTGTTCAGTTACCTGCTAGGGTAGCTGCTGCAGCTAATCCAGCTGCAGTGTACGGGTCAGTCCCTGGAGGAGCAGCGCTGATAATATATGGGTTTGGCACAAAAGCAGCTGGGGCCAAGCCTGCGGAGAATACGCCTGCTGCAGTAACAGAGTTTCATTACAGCCAACATTCCTAGCAAGCATCATCATATTCACACCACCCAAATCACACAGCCTATCTGTTAAAATCAGAACTGCTTGTACTTTGGAAGCTTTTAAGAGCAGGTACATAACCACAGAAACCAACACTTCTATGTCTTCTCATCAGTCCTTTCTTACTAATCCCAAGGCCTAACAGCTTTGTTTTGTTGGATCTACAGACTCCAAGGAGATTTATCTCATACGTGTCTATCCACCCTTATACAGAAGGGATTATTCAAAGTGGAATTTATCTTGCCCAGCTTTAACTATCTGAAAGTTACACTAGTCTTGCAACAACATCTGTAGCAGACAAGTCATCTAGTGTCTGAAGCAAATCAGCCAGATGAAATGAACCACTTGCTAGAGACAAAAGTCTCTTTTCACTGACAATTAAGAAAAAAAAAATCTAACCAGCTAGTTAAAGTCAGATACCTAGCTTTTAAAAAGCCAGTTATGAGATGCTAATCTTACTTCCAAGAATCCTAATTTGATATAGGAATTGTAATGGAAAGAGACAACTGCAGAAACTCAGGCAAACAAAGCATCGCTAGCCAGAGTTTCCCCTGTCAGTTGGGTTCACGTACTTTATCCAACACTGAGTCAGCAACTGCTGCAGCAAGCAAGGCACATTAAACTATGTCCCTTCTTCCAAATATTTCTTGATAAATTTCTATTAATATGCACATCAGAAGAGGCTGCATTTTAAAGAAGAAAAATTCAGCTGACTACTCAGTCAGCCCTTCATACAAAGTAGAGGCTTCTCTGCAGTTTAGAAGTCAAAGACAGGACCTGTGGACTCACACAAACATTTCAATCTGCCATGCTTCCAGCTCTCAGCCTGTATTCATAGAGCTGCCACTTTTCAGTCCCAGCTATGGGCTGCTGATCCCTGTCTGAGCAGACCTCATGACCAACCTAAACAAGCTAGTGGGAAAACTTATTTGCAGGAGAGCATGGACACAAGTCACTGGAGATACCTCCTACTTCTGCCTACCCTTCTGATTCTCAGAACCCTTTTTCTCTCACAGAGGAAAGAGACTTGTGCACACACCTCAGCAGCCCAGTGGAACTGGAGAGAGTGGAAATCTTTAAACCCCAACTACCTCCCTTCCTTAAACAAGGAATTGCTTCTATGTGTGTTCCAACCTCCTTCTCCTAACACTGACAGCTTCCCCACAGTGGAAGATAAAATTGTTGTCACGAAATAAAGGCTCCTTGATGAGCTGCAGCACACAAAAACTTTATGCATTTAACTAACTCACTGAACTAAAAGGACTGAAAAAATGCCTGCTAAATAATTAGCTCTATCACAAAGGTACCTGCAAGAAGAAAGAGTTGCTTAAATTGTGCCATTAACAAGGAAAAATTAAAATTTAATCAACACAACAGTATGATTTCAAAATCCTACTCTACAATGGTTTTTAACTGGATTACTAAAAATACAAAACTGCAATAGTATCTTAGAATTGCATATTGGTTTTTAGTATATAAAGGTAGTCTATCTATTACTGCTTATAGCAGTAAACACATTTTTAACTTTTATTCCCATCAAAGTTCAACTACTACGCTGCAGAAGCAAATATAAGTTTTATTTCTCTGTATACAACTGCTCAAAGGGGAAAATGTACAAATTTACGAAATTTTCATGAGAACCACTACAACAGGCCAAGTGATCAGTATCTATTTGAATGAGAAGACTGTGGGTAAATTGAAAGGATTCTATCAAAGCAACACACCCACTTTTGCCAGGGACACTTGCTGTACTGTACAGAAAACCTCACCTATGTGTGGCTGCTGAGCTGCAGCCAGTGCATATTGCTGCTGCTGGGCTGCTGTCAACTGCTGAACAGTCAGAGCATTAGTCCTCTGGAAGAGCTATTGGGGAAAAAAAAAAGGCATTTCAGTTTTCAAAAGTCAGGGCTATAATATACTTGGATTTGCTTACAAAAAAAAATTCAAACCAAGCTTCTGTAATAGCAAGTTACTAAACTAGAAAATTATGCAACAATATTCTTCTAGATTAATTATACAGTTATTTGCCCTTGACTAAGTCACAGACAAATAATATTCAGTGCACTGTATGTTGAAATGACTGATTATCAAGAGGATAATCAACAACTTAAAGGATCAATTTGCCAAAGTCCATTACTAACCTGCTGCTGAGAATTGTAGTCAAAAAGTCCTACAGTAGCTCCTGAAGAGTCCATTTGTACCTGATTGCCAGGATAGTCAAACTGTAGAGAATCAAGACCAACTTGTTCCATGGCATCTAGATTCTGATTTTCTGGATTTGAAAATTCTTCTACCAGAGGCTTGTGGGCTGTAGGATTGGGAAGTGGACCTAATCCTTCTGTGGTGCTGGGATTGGGGCCCAGGCGTTCAGCTACTTCTGTTGGGGAGGCCTGTCGACTTCCAGGGGTACGACTGTTCAGAAGAAATTTAAGATAAACCCTTCAGTCTTAAATAAAGCTGTCCATGGACAGAGTACAGTATTTCTACTTTAAAAGAAGCTCTGAACTCAAGAGACTTTACGAAGGGAAGTGACAGACTCATTTTAACATTTTCAACCAGCATGCATTGATGGCTCAAGGAAAAGGACACATTTAACTCTAAAGCATAATTTTTTTTTAAGTTTAAGACTGACTGTGCAGCTCTTCAAATCACTTGTGAGAAAATCAAACTGATCTGTGAGGCTGTTTTGAGTCAAATGGAGAGAATTGTAGTCAGCTGTGAATTTTGGGATGTCTATTTTATTTTGAGAGTGACATGAAACGTACGGAAGAGAAATTAAAAAAAAATGGCTAAGGGCATTTTATGCTAAAGAACAGAAAGACAGCAAAATTTCAACTGGAAAAGACAAACATACAATATAGTAACCATTTTTCACATCTGAGAAGCAAACAATATATTTTTACTTTGAGTAAAATGAACTAATAACCACTTCATTTAGCACGTGACTAAAACATTTCATTTCCTACGTAACTCATTTAATAGACTATACTACACTGACGACTGGCAGGAAAAAAGTGTTCCTAACATAATCCTGAATAGAATATACAATATCATAGAGACATTATTATATATAATAGCTGAATTCCTCTCTCATCTGACTGGCAGTATTAACCATATTCCCACTGACTACAGGGGACTTTTTGTGCACCTATAAGCACCTACATGTAAACACATGAAGTCAGATGTCAACAGAGTCACATCCTAAAGAGATTCCCAACACTGTATTTGGTTAGATTTAGATTACCTTAACTTGGTGTTGTACCCCACCTTCTGTGGGAAGCCATATTGCTCAGACTATCAATTTTTACTGGCAAAAATCTAAGTTAATTACTAGGAAACAGTTGTGTGAGAAAATCTATGATCCTCTAACATTATTGTGTTGGCAGAACTTTATGATTATATATTGTTTCTCAGGAAACGTAAAACTTCTAGTTAAGTTTGCTTTACTTGTGAAAACTAGGCTCAAATACCAAATGCCATCTTGCAGAAAGAACCTATGTTTATTCCAGCAGTAGAACACCAGACCAGTTTGCTGTACTGCTAATTCTAGGTCAGAGACACAGCCTCAGTACTACCTGTTCTCCTTCCTCTTCAGGGCTCCAAAGCCAAAGTATCTGTTCCTCACTGAAGCACATGACTAATGCAAAGACATCTACTAGTACTTATGTAATAATGACTGATGACAACACTTAAGTCTGTACAGCTAGAAATCAGCCTTTTAGGGAGTTTATTGCAGCAACACTATATGATTTATTACTCTGGACAAAATATTTCAAAGAAAGTAGGAGTTTTTTGACTAGAGGTTTTTTAATGTAACAAGCAACCTCATGACGATTGTCTGTAACACACTGGCTTACCATCTAAGTATCCTAGCAAGCAACCATGTCTTGCTCAAAACTTGAGTTTAAAGCCATTTAATATTCCCTATTTTTCCCAAGTGAAATACAGCATCAACAAAGTGAAGAACAAAAGGAAAAAAAGCAGTTATTTCAGTACATACTTTAGTTTAAAAACGCTACAAGTACAATAAAAATACAAGGAGGAGGACAGGATGAAGTTTCTTTGTTAATACTTATGGTTAGCTAATATAGATTGCTCCTTAAATTGGTGCTGTTCTGTTGCTATAGTTAAAGTTGTGTCAATACTTCAATTATAAACCTCTGTTTGAAAGGTTCTATACCACCACTTTATATGGCCCATTTCATTTAGATGGCCTTATTCTTTTTTTTTTTTGAGAGGTTTACTGGCTTTGGATGCTTTTTTGCATTTGTGTATTTTTTTAACAACTTCTCTCTTTAAATAATACAGAAGGTACTTTACAAACACCTATTTCAAAATTGAAATAGATACTGGTAAAGAAAAGCAGGACACAAGTTATTCTGTATTTTTGACGTGTAACATTGAAGGTAATTCTGTTTATTGTGCATATTGCAGCAAGCACCCGACAGGAGCCAATGTGAGCTCTCTGGTATGCTTGGTATTATATTATTTTCAATGATACCTCTTGAAAAATAGACTTTAAGAATCCCTCCTTAGCCTCAGGTAAATACTTTTTTAAAGGGTAGGAAACACTTAGGTATGGGATTCAAACACGCATTTTAATATACTTGTTCAGTAATGAACTAATGAAACCACAACTATCTGGTCATGTTCATCACATTAATACAAATTTATGAGCAGCACTCTAGTTCTCTATCTTTTTAATTCTTCTGTATGACACTTACAAATGCATGACAGTCATTCAAAAAAGAAAGATTAGCCCTTAAAAAATACCCAATTTAAAATGCAGTTTAGTATTAGAAAAAAAACAGACTAGCTGTGCTGTCATATAAGAGTTCACTGTTCAAAAGCTTGAGCTTGGTCCATTTTTCCCTACTAACACAACCAAACCACAACACCATTCCATAGGTGACATTTAACTATATGAATATGAAAATACATCGTTCCACCTTAGTCAAAGATATGGTTTCTATAAAGACTTATAGGGAAATAATTAGTTGTGTTAGGCTGTGGTATCCACTAGCAAAATCAGAAGGAAAAGTTAAAATTCTGTAGGACTTACTCTCTACAAGAACACTCAGATGCAAAAGTTAAAGTATTAAAAAGCAGCAGAGAGAGAAAGAAATTTAGTTTGACATTAAAAGGGTTAAAGTTTTCATCCCTCCTTAATTCACCACATTCAGAAGGTACCCATTTACTTTTAATAATTACTATGTTAAGATGAATTTGTCTCATGAGAAGTGACACACACATTAATGACATCCTAAGAAACATGTGGCACAGTGGGAAAGCGAGGACTTGAGGGGGGAAGAATCAGTCTGCAGCTGGGTAATGTTTAAAGCTGACACACAAACCAGAACTGTAATAATGCCCTTAAGAGACATGCTTGTCTTCTTGAGAAACAGTTAAAAGCTTACTTAAAATCTTTGCAATCGGCATCCATTCCATTTGGCAAACCTCTGCCATTTATTTTAGTAACATCCTCATCATCTCCTTGTTTAAGATCTCTGTTTTTGTCCTCCTCAAATGGAGAAGCCTTGCCTTTCTGATCTCCTTTCTCAGGTCCATCTGTTTCAGCATCTCTAGTGCCCTGAGGAAAAAGAATCTGTTTGATTCTGAATATTGAACAGAACACAATAGGAGCACCACAAGGTGACCTAATTCTACACTACAGTGCACGTAAACAATACAAACAGTTTGTTGTCAATGAAATTGCATTTGGTGGGTAACTTGGTCATCAAGTTTCAACCACATGCAATTAATAACTGCCAAAATGTGAAAAGGAATGCCAAGATTTATAATGGAAGAGCTAACTCAACCTTAACTATAGCGGTGCTGTTAAAGCAGTAACACTTTGAGTTAGGTAACAGTTTACTTTATACAATTAAAACATCCACTTACAAAACAAACCCGCATGAAAACACAGAACAGGAAGATCTAGAATAAAGCTCATTACACATTTTAAATTAAGCCATTTGCAGTCTTTTTCCTACCTTTAAATAAAGTTTTTAGGAAAGCACTTTAAGACAGCTATTTAGTTAAGATTCCCAAACCACTTCCCTCTTCCACCCCCTCCAACCAAGGAAGACAGACAGATAGCAACTAAACACTTCCTTCTAAAGAAAAGAGTTAAAAAAGAAAAACAAAGAGAATAGAAAATATAACCATGTTACAAAGACCACAGGAGGTAACTAGGCAAGCTTAACACACTGCATTACTTACAAAAGCTCCTTTCCTAAACCGGGAATCCAATTTATCAGCTGGAGAGGAACTTAACACATATTCTACCATGCTCACTCCAAGGCCACCACTTTCTGATCGTGGAGACAATACAGCATTTACTTCACTGTTTCCATGAAAACCCTGTCCAGGCTTTCTCTGTACCATAATAGGTTGGGACATAGAATGGTCTGTTAAAAACAAATAAATAAATAAAACTATTGTACTCTTAAAAATACAATTTGTACATTTTTGCATCTCATTACAACAGCAATATTAAGACAAAAATTAAATTAAATAAAAAATTCCAAATCACAGTCTCAAAAAGTGTTATTGAAACACAATCAGCATGCAGTACACATTTTCACAACTAAAATTAAAGTAAAATAAAATTTAATACACAATTACATTTTGGATAATAATCTGCTTTGAAATAACACTCAGTAATCACAACTAATTTTTTAGTACATATACAACAATCACTTACGAGGAGTTCCCCATGCAGTCTCTCTCCACTCGTCACCAAGGAATATCCCTTTTTGTCCATCTTTTGCTGAATCATCAGGTTCCCAAAACTTTTTGGCAGGTAAAAGCTGTTAAAAAGAGAAGATGGTTTTATCTAAATATGCTTGTAAATGGGCAAAACCAGCAATACTGTTAAGAGGATAAGCAAGCAATTAGTTTTACATCATGGAATCATAGAACGGTTTGGGTTGGAAGGGATCTTAAAGATCATCTAAATCCAACTCTCCTGCCACGGGCAGGATTGCCACGTTTTAGAGCAGGTTGCTCAGGGCCCCATCCAACCTGGTGTTGAAGACTTCCACGGATGGGACAGCCACAGCTTCTCTGTACAACCTTTTCCAGTGCCTCACCACCCACAAAGTAAAGAATTTCTTTTTTATATCTAATCAAAAATCTCTCCTCTTTTAATTTAAAACCGCTCCCCTTCATTCCACCACTATCTGCCCTTTTAAAAATTTGCTCTGCCTCTTTTTTTGTAAGCTCCCTCTAAGTACTGTAAGGCTGCAATGAATTCTCCTGGGAGCCTTCTCTTCTCCAGGCTGAACCACCCCAGCTCTCTCAGCCTGCCTCCATAGCAGCAGCAGAGGTGTTCCAGCCCTCTGACCTTTGTGGCCTCCTCTGGACCCACTCTAACAAGTCCACGTCTTTCCTGTGCTGAGGACTGATATAAAAGCCAGCTTTCACTAAAGCAATACATATTGCTGAGGAAATCCTAACACTTGAAATCTACTTCCCACCACTGAAGCTAAAGCTGTAAAAACGAATTGCTAACATGACGCCAACAGGATTGAGATTTTGAAGTTATGAGGAAGAAATATAGACTATAGAAGCAGCTGTGAAAAAAGCAAATCAAATTAATCCCTGTGTTAAATCAATACAATCCTCTCAGAAGCTTTAAGTAACAGTGACTTCTTTCCAAAGACTCAAAAGCTTGGCTGTTAACTAATACTATGATAACCAGAAAGAGCAGCAGTTCATTGCGAAGTTCTCTCCACTTGGAAATGCATCATGTTCCAAATATTAGAAGGTGACTAATACACATGGTAGCAAGTCAGCTCCTTTAGACCATAGGGCTGTTAAAAATCTGTGACATTCATATGTGAAGTTCCACATACCAACACTGTCATTTAGATGTGTGGTTTTTTTCATTCCTACTGTAAAACAGAAAGTGTCATGTTAGATCAGTATCATTTCTTGTACTGTCTTCAAGGACAGAAGGACTTAGTGTGATATGACAGAAGCACCACACAAACAAGAATATCTCAAATATTAGCATCTTTTTTGCTTTGATTTTACTGCTTTATTCCTCTACCTTTTCCCATCAGTAACAGTACAATTGATAAACTCTACATGTCGTATTTTCTCTACATGTAATTAAAAACCTGTATTCTCAGACTACATATTAGGTACTTTTCAAGGTACATCAACAGAAACAAAAGTGAAAACAACTTGCAAAAATTGTAAGGAAGAAGAAAGCTGTACAATCCATCACATTCATCAGATTCTGCATAATGTAATGCTGTGCTTAGAATTTTAAATTTTGTGAAATTAGAAATAAACAAATGTAATCTGATGAAGCTGCCTGCAATACACGAGTACATTCCGGAAATTTGCTTCTGTAACTTAAGCGACTAAAAAAACCCCTTCTGAACTTCACAGCTGCTTAATATGAGCCTCGATGAAACTAACAGAGTTAGTGTATAATAAAGATATTTCTTAGAGTAACACTGAAAGCACTTGTGAAGATAGCTTCAAGACGAGGTGGGTAAGACTGCCACTTGCAGGTCCCAGTATTAAAATTGCAACAGAAGTGACAAGCACTCCTCTGGATTAACTTAGGGATCGCTGTTTTTCTGTGCTGCCCAGAGCTCTTACCAGAAATGAAGGAGTTTGACTAGTTAACCTCAGATCCCTGGGTTCCTTACAGAAATTCATTAACACAGAAGGATTCAGGTTGGACAATGATAAACAGCCAAAGCTCAACAAAACTACAGGGGAGCGTTACGCTTGCAAGAGGTGCTGTACTGTTGTGATCTGCCCTGACAGAGATGTCCACTCTTTCCAAAGCAGCTTTGGAAAGTTCATCTGGGTTTTTTTTTTCAAGCTCAGTTTAAAGGCACAGAAAAGGCACAATACTACTTTTTGGGCATAGAGCATGATAGGGGATACACATGATAGAGTCACCCCAAGACACTATGAAACCTTGGTTTTGGGGATCACATTTTATTTTAAATGCAGTCTAAGCCTATTTCAAATATGTGTCCAGCTGAGAGTTTTGAAACGCCTAAGTGAAGGCATCACCACCTAACACAACCTTGTCAGAATAAAACAGATCTAGTATTATTTTGGATGCCATAAAATAAGAATTACCTGAGGTATGCTTACCCTGAAATTAGTAAATTCCAGTATCAGACAGACAGGTATGTTCTCAGACAACTCAGTGTTAAGAACAATAAGCAAATTTAGATCAGAACATACGGCAATACTGGTTTTGATATCAAAACTCATTCACAGGATTTGGATCAGAGGGAAAACACTATCCCCTGGTAGAAAGAAGCAATACTCTTCACTGCAAAAGTACAGGTTGTTTCGGGGGGGATTTTGCTGCTGTTATTGTGAGGATTTTTTTAGGTTTGCTTTGTTCTTTCAGAGGTTTGCCTTTTTTTTTTTTAACTACTTGTTCTCAAATTCCAAACAGATAAATTCAACTGCTTTCAGTCTTCATGTACTTTGGTACACAAAGAATATAAAGTATCTTTGACACAAAACATAATGCACCATCCATACTGAGAGGCTAAATCTAAACTATTAAAGATCAAACAGATTTACAGAAGTGATTTTCATTAAAATTTCTACACAACAAAGAAGTCCCTCAAAAAATTTAAATAAATGCAATCTTACAAAGTTAACAGTATTGCAACTCCCTGAAAGCCATTGATTTAGATTTATTATTTATTTTGACAGATGGATATGACATACACTATGCTCTTTTTAAATGGATGTTTTCGCTACTGGATTGTCAAATAAGCGGCCCTAGCAGTTGTCAATTATTTTAATTGTGGAATTAAAATAAAAGAAATACTTTTCAGAAAAACAAAACAAGTGTATTCCTCTTCAACAGATGGGAAAAAAAAGTCTTGATTAGTTCTACTGAAAAAGACCTTATCTAGAAGTCATCACAAATGAATACAGATAGTTAAAATCATTGTGCTTTACTCTTTGATAGCATGTGTTTTCCTCAACATTTTATGCATTTAGTGCAATAAAACACAAACTTCATGAAGATACATCCAAATCTAAGTAAAAATAATGGAGAAGATTGTTGTATTTCTTACTAAACTCTCCCAAAAGTACATTACATGTGTCTTTTTCAGTATCAGCACGGATTCCTGTTAGTTGTCTGCCGGATGAACAAAGCCCTTTATTACACACAAATAATAATAACAACCAGTTACGCAAAAGCTGCCTCTTAACTAGCTCTGATATGAAACTGCACAGTCTCCATTACTGTCTCTTGAATTAAGGATTTTAAAATAATTTTTTAAAATTTATTTTTAAGATCAGAAGCTATTCGTACAGAGCTGAATGAACACCTCAGCTGAATTTCTCCAAATGAAATTTTGACACTAGAAATGAATACTTTGTTCCTAAAATGAACTGTGTGTGCTTCTACACCATAAAGTTAAACCAACAGACATTATCAAAAGAAGATCTAGTTTTCTGTTCTGTTTGGCAGTAAGGTTTGTGTGTGCCTGTAGTGGGTCCTGAAGCCCACTCTGCTTGCCCTGACACAGCAAACAGATGCCTAGAAAGAAACAGCACCATGTGTTCCTATTTCTTCAGAATACTGAACTGACCTTATAGGTCACCATAGACTTTGGGAGCTGGACCAGAAGCATTATCTGTGTATAATCAATCTAACATTTTAACCAAGCTAAATTTTAAGAGACATTTAGAAAAGATGTCTGCAAAACAGACTTCACAGCCTCCTAATGCCAAATATTGATACCCAGTTGTGAAAAAAAGTATCAGTAAGGATTAGAATTATGAAAAAGAAATTAATTTCAGTTCAGAGAAAAATCTTGGCAGACAGCAAAAATGAGGAACATAACTTCCCAAAAGCTAGAAACAGTTCAGTTGACTTGACCTTTCATATCTTTCAAAGCATATGGAGGATCGTATGTAAAAGCCTACAACTACCAATTCTAGCTTACTTTATAAGGACATTTCCTTTAATATTTTACAAGGTTATAATCAAAAAGAAGATTAAAGCAGCCATGGAATCTATCCCAGAACTACTTTATTGTTGTGCAATACATTAAGAAAATTACTAAGTCAGCCTAGCTCTGTGAACCTGTATTACCTCAAGTTACCTGGAAGACACCATTGAAATGAAAGACAAAATAACCTGGTATGTGAAGGGTCACAATATAGTATCAATTTCTGAAGCTGCAGTACTGTATCAAAACTCTGACTCTTTATGTGTGGTTTTTTCAAACATCTTTACAGATCCACTGAATGCCATGAAAACAAACCACCAGAATCCTAATCATGCAGAAATACATCCCTCCATCTGAGATAACCTAAAATGACGATTCGTATGAACAGTCATATATCCTGTAATTTAATTCCCAGGCATTTGTGCCATCCTTCACTTCCACTGCTTTCAATCTTTTTAGGGTACTTTGTGGTGTCAAAAGACCAAACATCACCATGAATTTTACCCATCCACTCTATTACACTGCTGGTACTATCAAAGATACTTCACTAACATTTTTACTTTTCAAAAGTAGTTTTAAGAGCTGGGAGGGGAGCAGTGTGGCTACTCAGGTTTCTAAAGAACAGGGCTTCATCTATTATTGTTTTTTCAAATGGGAGATGGTTCAAAGTCAGCCCTGGATGAAGCAAAAATTGCTGAAAAGCCAAGCAATTGCTTAAATGCTTCATTAAAATTAAAAAATCAAGTAGGAATGGCCATGTGTCAGCTCAGAAACATTCAGCAACTAGAACACAGCACTTATTTTTCATCAGTAAGTTATGGTTTCCATAAAGACTCCTATCATAATTTTAAGAAAATTTGGCTGCAATATTGTCACTGGTTCAATTATCAACTGAATTAGGTAAACATCCAGCAAGACAAAAGGATCCGTATTCGAAATCTTAGTTCAACATGAAAATTTCTTTACCATGTCCTGTCAGGGCAAATAACCCTAACATTTGTCAATTACTTTCTAAACAGTTCAGGGAACTGCTTTTGAAGAAGCCAAGTCATCCTTCATGTTCTTAAATTCCTTTCCCCAACCCCAAAGTACACTGACTTAAAAAAAACCCAAACAAATAAAATCAGTAAAAAAAAATAGTCCTTCTTCCCTCCAGCTAAATTATGTAACAGCACTCTTCAGCTGGGTTAAAATCTTTTAAGGAGTAATTACCAGTGAAAAAACAGTAAATTACCACACACTTCTGCTGAGTATGCCAGTTCACTTTTTCTGGAGCCAAACCTTTTTTTCAAATCCCAGTCTCCTTGGCTTCTCAGGAGTAGCAAGAAATTGTTCCACTAGCTTAGATACAGTGAGACTGAAAACATGCCTCCTTTCATAGAACTGTACACTCTTACAAAACATTATCCTTTCACTTCCCTAAAACTATCAGTCATCTAACAAGAATGGCACAGATACAGCAGAACCAGTCAACAACCATCCCAATGTTCTTTTAAAGTACGTAGTTTTTTCACCTTAGACAGAAAAATCAACTTGTTCTTAAGAGAAGCTCTTTGCTTCATGTTGTATTATTTAGACTTCTTAAACTGTATCAACATTTCCAAACCACCAACTGGATTTTCAGCCCTCAATAATTACCTCTCCCATTCCCCGAGATTCTAGGGCAAGAGCTTGAAACTCATGATTCATCTCATCCACAGATCGAACCTGTACAGAGAAAACCAAAAGAAAAATCCATTAGTCAAATATCTTTTAAAGTAAGAGTTTTCAATACTCCAGAAGATTTCTGAATATTGAAAGCACACACAAAATATGCAATTTAGTCTGAACATGAGTCTAGATTTCATGAACAGATACAGTTAGTGACCAATTTAATGTACCCTGCTAATATAATAACATGCAAGAAATTCCAAGAGACTTGAACAGTTTAATCTCCATATATCTGTACAGATATTGCTCATTATAGAAATGGTGGCCAACATTACATTTGCAATGAATGTAAAAAAAAAAAGAGGTGAAATTTAAGATTTGGGCAAGGGAAAGGGGAGGAGCTGCTGCACACTGTGTTACTCAGTACACCTGGCAGCAAACAAAGAAAAGTTCACAAGGCAGGTCACAAAACCTACTAGCAGTGTGTTGCTTTTAAAATCTAGTAGCTGACTGCATTATCACAATTCCTCATGTTTTCTTCCAGGAAATAGCATTTTTCCTTCTCTGCAGGTTTTTCTTTTTCTGTTTGTTGTAAATATGAAAGATATTTTACTAAAGTAAGAGTTGCTGCTGCAACAAACCACCTCCTTTTTCCATGGCACAGACACAATACATTGGGCTCATTCTTTTCTGAAAAAATGGT
This sequence comes from Rhagologus leucostigma, assembly GCA_013397725.1. Classification (NCBI taxonomy): domain Eukaryota; kingdom Metazoa; phylum Chordata; class Aves; order Passeriformes; genus Rhagologus; species Rhagologus leucostigma. The sequence continues at coordinate 617,768 of VZTD01004190.1, read as the reverse complement.
TTCCATAAGGACTTTTCAAAGTCAGGATAAGCTTAGGGGGGAAAAAAAAAAAAGGAAATTCAGAGTTGTTTCTTTTCCTTCTCTCCCAATAGTGACATGCACCAGGTAAAGTTATTCAAGTTCGAAGTAAAATTAGTTTCCCTACCAACACCAGTCTTTCTTGAGGAGTTACTTTCACCAGTAAATCCATCTGTTTACACCAGCCAATAAACCAAACTGAAGTTACTCCACACAGCTGATAACACATTACTAACACCTTTCAATAGATCCTCAAATACTAGGCAAAGAAACAATCTGGTGCTTTCAACATTCTGGCACAAACAACTCTTTCTTAGTATTGCAAAAGTGGCCAATAGATGCTCCATTCTCAAAATTCTACTCCCAAACTATTGTTATCGCCTCAATCATTCTAAGCCATTAACTTCTGAGGTTGAGGGTCTCTGTGCTTTTGACAAAGAAATTTCACAGCTCAAAGAAATATTCCCTCGAGAAAAATCAATATTTTAGTTAAGATGGAGTATGAAAACACTTCCCAACAATTTCAGTGACATACTGAAGGGCAAATTTAGTTTCAGACTGAATTATGGGGTAGGCACACTGGCCTTATTCCAGTAATGCTGACACGTAAGTTAATTAGGTTGATTTTATTCTTTTAAAAACTGAAAGCAGATTTTAACATATCCTTAAAAAAGCTAAAGACATTTTTCTTCCGATGAATTAAAAAAGATTCATGTTTTATGCAAAACTTTTATTAGCTCCGAGGGATAATCAAATATTTGTGCATGCACACAGAAAATATAACTGTAGAACAGCAATTACTTAAAAAGAAAAATCAGAAACTCAAACCTTGAAGACTTCTTAATTTGAAAATTACAGTTTCTGAGTTTCTGAAAACATAATTTCTTCTACATATTGCTGAGAGAATCAATTATCTTACCTAGGCCACTGTTCATGCTGAGGTCATGCACTTTACTTCCAGTTACACACCAAGATTAATTTAGGTACTTCTGTCTTAATATGTAGTTTTGATCTAATGATCTCTAAACAAAATTTGCAAGTAAAGCTTGCCAAACTATATTTACCATAAACACTACTCAAATCTCTGTTAGATAACAAGCAACCAAGCTTGAAAGACGCATAATTTTTTTGGTTGTGGTGGTTTTTGGGTGGGTTGTTTGAGGTTTGTTGTTTGTTTTTTTGTTGGTTTTGTTTTGCTTTAACTTTCAGTGGTGGTGGTTTTATATGTTTGCATTTTTTTGGTGTTGCAAAACCCTAATACTAAATGCTTATTTTTCACAATTCAGCGAAGTCCACAACCATGGCCACACACCCTTCTATGTTATTTCTCTAAGAAATAACAACCCAAGAATCAGGGTAAGAGCACAGCTAACGCTTTTCTTCTTCTAAGCAGTTCAGAGACCCTTATAAGAAACTGAAGTTTTATAAAACTGTAAATACATTTTAGCACACTGAACATTAATTTTGCTCACTGGCCTCTTTCTTAAAAAATATAAAATTTAACTTAGTGTTATATCTATTGCTACCAGCAGCAAGAGAAAAAACACAGTCCTTTTTTCCATCAAAAACAACAACCCACAAGATCCTGTCCCATATCATAAATTCGTGTTTCACAGATCATTTACAAACTGGAGAAAACAGGCAGTACCAGTATCTCCATGCCTTTCTTCAATACTAACCCAGCCCTATCATTACAACAACAGAAGAAAACACCCAGAATGACACCCAGCTGCATCTCCTATGTATAAAGACATGCTCTTTCCCCAAAGGAGAAACTTTGGTTGGGATTATCTGTATTACCAAGGAGTTTTATTTTCTCTAATTCAATATCAGCATTAACCTAATTCATAGCTTCCAGAAATAAACACTTTAATACCTTCTTTAACCCAAATTCAGAACATTTAAAAAAACCCCTTTTGCTATTTATATTCATACCCTGTCATCCAGAATAATTCATAAGTCAAAAAGAGGCCTCTGGAACATAGTGCTCAACATTTACAAGGTTTTTTCTGGTTTTGTTTGATTACATCACTACCTCATCCCTGGAACTGCTCAAGGCCAGGCTGGACCAGGCTCTGAGCAACCCGGTCTAATGGAAGGTGTCCCTGCCCATAGCAGGGGGTTGGACAATGGTTTCAAACTTCTAATACACATCAGATCATTCCACGAGGCCTCCAAATTATGCACAAACAGATATTACACACCAGAGCTGTCTGTAGGTAAAACAGTTCCTCACAAACTGCTGTTAAATAGATAGAATTCTTAAGCATATTCATTATTTTTTCCCCCTTAACACACCAACAGAAAATTCTCATCTTCTTCTCCTTCTACAGGCTCTAGATACAGCATACCAGCATGTTTTAGTCCATTTTTCATTGCAGCGTTAGGATGAGATTTTAACACAAAATTTCTGTTTAAAAGCAAAATTATGTTTTAGTAGACTCTTTCTTCCCAAAGTTTACACTTTCTCTCTCTCCTTTAAATTTAAAAATAATTTATTATAAATCTCAAGGCCTACACAAAACCCTTCCTTTACTCTGTTGAGACTCTGTAGAGGACAGTCCTGCCACCCTTCACCCAACAGCTTTTGCCACTCCTCTTGAATGAACTTGGTAACCATCGAGGTAACATTTGATGCAGAAGGTTTTTTGTTCCTTTTCCATGCATGTATGAGAATTTCACCAGATCACCCAGCTGAACTGGCTAAAATGCCACAGGGACGAGCCCACTGCATTTGACTTGGAGAGAGCAACAAGGAGAACCTGGTGTGGAGCAAGGTGGGATAGGAGTATCCACTCAGTGCTGGCTACATGGTAACTCAACCGGGAACATGAAACAGTGTCCGCGGTAACTCAAAGCAAAATTCAGGAGGCAGACTCTTTACTGGAAGTCATCTAGGATTACCAGAAGAAACACTGCTTACAGTAATATCCATTTCTGGAATCCAGACATCCAGATCTTGGGACAACTACTCTCTCAAATAACCCTGAATCTTGCCAGAAATAAGCTTGTAATCATTTTCTTGCAAAAGCAAAGAACAGCCCCTTCTCTGAAAAATGGCCTGTGGAAAATAGTAACAAAAAAATACAGTATCAAAGAGAAAGATATGACTTTATTTTACATATCAAAAGTGGTTAAACCAGCTGACCAGAAAGTAGGAAAACCACTTTTCCTGCATTAAGAAATTCCAAATCCCATCCCTCCCCTCTCAGGTGAATACCCTAACCACTGGGACAAAGACAAGGAAGACACAGCAGTTGAAGCTGTGTCCTAGGCCAGAAATTCAACACAAAACACCCAGTAATTACAGCACTGTGACTGGAAAGAAAGGGAAGCTGCTGTTTACACTGCAAATGCTTCTACTTTTTTCTTAATTTTACTGAATGACTTCAATGCAAAATAGCCTTCCAGCAGTTTTCTACAGGGGTGGCTCTTCCCTAGCATTTATCTTACGTAAGATATATCCTTACGGCAGAGACTTAACACTATGAGCAACTTAAACTATTTTGAAAACCCAATACACAGCAACTCTGCCACTCCTCCATTAAGTTAAACACTGTACTGTAAAGTTATGTCAGGCACTTGACTAGACATTTAAAAAACTCCCAAAACGACAACCCACCAAAAACCTTTCAGATACGTGGCCAACTTGAAATTACTAAATAAAAATAATATTTTTAATAAAAATATTAGACAGAAATCTAGAAGAGATTCATAACAAAGGACAAGAACGGAAAACTATACAATCAGCCTAAACTGCCCATCTCCAAACCTGTTATGCCATACTGCAATAAAGGGCTGTATGTAGAGATTTCTACTATATAATATTTTTGCCAAAATTACCTAAACCATCCTTAGTTTGGTTTAGGGGCCAACCCACAGTGCATCCAGATAACAACAGCTGTTGAGTAGCTGAACAGGCAACTACTAGAAGCACAACTGAATTGTTTTGTACACTAAACAGCAACTATTTTCTGTAACATTAAAAGAAAACAAGATGTTTGTTTGATTCAGCAAAGTCCAAAACCATGACTTTTTAGTTGATTTATCTTCTCATACCTTTTTGAAGCATCAGAGAACCAAAGGTTCACTTACTACCAAACTGGTTAATGAAAGTTGCTGCTCCCAAGTAATTATAAGTCAACAGGTGCCATGTTTTGATAAGAGGCAACGTTTTCTGAGGGCCACATGGAACAGTAACACAACTGAAAACTTTACTAAATACTCCAAAACGTCCAGGCTCCTTAAGCAGTCCAAATAAAGAAGGTGTTAGGCACTGTTAGGCCCTTCTGACAAAAGATTTAGGCAACCAATTTTAAGTTCTAACAAATATTTCTATGGTTACAAGCTCAGAAGTGTGACATCTTCCTCCAGTAAGCACTTAACAATTTTCACTGTGTTAAATAGAGTGTTCTAAAATCAACTACAACTTCAGCAGGCAAGTGAATAATTTTTCAGTTGCAGTATTTCTGGCTTTCTTAGCTTATTCTCAGACTGAGCTGCACTATACTTCTGCACTCTATGACCCTTAGTACATCCAAATATTCTAACAAAACCAAATTTCTCACGTTAGTTGGCTTGGCTCAGCAATCACTCTGGATCTTAATGTTCTTGTGCTTTACTTCCTTGTGAGCTTTGTATTGTAGTTTGAGAAGCAATCCTAGCAGCACTGAGAATGCTGACAATGACAAAAATAAAAAGAGCAGATTTCCAGGTGGGGTTTTCTGCAGTCCATTAAAGGGCCAGGGGAATGTACTTAGAAAGAGCACAGTCCAACCTGCTGAAAAAGCCAACTCACAAAGGGGAAAGGCGATCCAAAGAGCTGACCAAATTCTTTGCTTGCTTGTTTTCAATAGGAATACAAATAATCTCAAAGCCTGCACAGAGGAGAAATGAATTCTCTATGTTTTTATCAACAGCATGTATAAATACGCAAATATATATATACACATATGTTATATATACATCAAAGTATGCTGGATAGTATCTCACAAGTCACCATCAAGTTTGGAAAATACTGGTTTACTTGCATAGTCTTCTGCCAACAGATGATACAGAGAAATTATTATTGTATCATCACTATCCATCAAGAAAAGCAGAGGAAAATGATGGACATCTTGCTCCCTGTTTCAGAACTACATGATGGTTCATTGGCCTAAAAAGCCATCTATGGACTCTAATAAATTGCACTTGCTCCCCCTAAAACTGAACTATTCCATCACGTAAGAAACTTGCCTCTTCATTGCACAGGCTTTCATGATTCTCCTTCCCACCCAACAAGTTCAAGCTTTGCCCTAAGACTGGCAGAACTGTTTGTACAAGCTTTCCTTAAATACTATCAAATGTCCTCAAGCTCCGGATTTTAATCTGTGCAACCAAATACTGGCAGAGCTACCAGTCTCACATAAATTAATAATGTGTCTGTACTGAAACCAGATTTCATAACTATTTATAGCAGTTACACAGTTTGCTCCATTTGAAAAGCTGAAGTGATGTATTCCTACATAAAGAGGGCATATAGTTCATACTAAATAACCTTAGCAGGTTTCTCAGTTTTTTTAATTGTGTAAGAAATTATCCATTCAAAAGAGTTTCTAAGAAATGTACAGCACAGGAGAGAGGGTAACAGACATTTGCAAAACAAAAATCTAGAAACATGATAAAAAGTATATAATTTTACAAAATGGAAGAAAAAATCCCATAAAAACTTGTCCAGTAAAAGCTTCTGGAAACAGGAAATTATTTACAAAATTTAATTAGAACAATTGATTAAAATAGTATTTCCCATACACTTTTTAGCTTATTATTTAAATGAGCTACAAGAAAAAGTAATTCTTAAAAAAAGGGGCTGACTGGTCCTTTACTGCTCGGAAATCAAACTGAAGAACTATTTTTCATACAAGAAAATGTATAGGTTTAATCTTCAATATGAAATAGTTTAGGTATAAATCCCATGCAGTTTGGTGAGACTTTTTACCTTCATCTGCTGCACACATTATTCTGCAACTCTCACTCCAATGTTCCTTCATAAATATACCAGGAACAAAAAAGGAAGACACTAAATATATTCAGAAGTCTGAAAACAAAGCCGCGAAATGAAATATGAGTTGCAGTTTCTGTCTAAACATGCTTAATTTAACTAGTGCTGATTACTTACATGTACATGACTAAACTCTTTTTTTTCTAATTTTAAAAATCTATGCTTCTTGTTAAGCTGGTTAGTCAGCATCACCTTTCTGGTAGCAGTAGAAAGTGCTAGAGGTGGTGTAACAGAAGTTTAGAGGAATTTACAAGCCAAATTTCTAACCATTATTATTTTGTTCTAACAGAAAGACTCTGTCAGTGAGTAGTAACTATATGGCTACTTCTATACTGAAGCATGACATTAATTTGATGTGCTGCTGTTTTGAGACGTCAGCCTTCATTACTTCATCGTTTGCTCTCATTCAAAAACTTTATTTAGTAAAGTAAAAAACTTCTAAAAAATCTTCAAGTGCTCTCTAGGCAATATGCTATTAAAAAAAGGCTTAAAACTTTGCCTTTTCTGAAGATGAAAACTCTGTATAAACCCTAAAGATATCTACACAGAAGCAAGAACTATGGACAATTTATCTCAATGTATTTTGTAATGATTAATGAAACATAACTTTCATTGTAATAGAGTCAACAAGATTTTCTTAAAAGCGTTCACAAGAACTGGAACACTGGAATCCACAGGCCTTGAATCAAGTAAAAATTTCCATAAATTAATTTTCTACATTGTAATCAATACTCTCTTTGCTGATGTGTTTTCTTTAGAAATCTCAACTACCTTCACTTTTCTGTTTACTACCAAGGAATCTGAAACAGAACATCTCCCCTACACAGATGTCTGAAAAGTAAAAAAAAAATCCCAAATTTTAAATTTCTGTTTGACAAATTATGGGGCTTTAACACCATCTTAAAAAGAATGTGATCTTAAGGAATCCCATGGAACATAACTCATTTATAAACAATAGAATTTATATGAAGAAAAACGTTTTGTATGTATGTACATACACATGGACTCCACCCCCATTAAAAGTGGGTCTGAGGAAATTCCAGAAGTCACTCTGACAGAATTTCCAGGAAACGGTTTTATTTTGTTATTGTAGAGCTGATACCACAAACACTCCTCCCACCCCCCGCCACTGATATTTAACAATCCCCTTCTTCAGAGCATTTACTTTCATTTTGTTCACTCCTGAGTACAGCAGACACATTTACCATACAAAATACTAATTTCTCAATATAGTTTTCAGTAAGACTACATAGAAAAACTAAAGTTCTCCCAGTAATTCTCCTGCTCAGAAGTTTTTAGCATAATGAATTATTCTCCCTCATGATCCAGTACCATTTGAACAAGCTCTATTGGCGTTTTTGTTTTGCCCTTTTTTTTTTCTCCTCCTGAGCAGGCAAGAAGAAACTAGGGAATACCAACACAGGCTGATCTCAAAGTGCGTGCTACAACCAGAGATGAAGACATGAAACTACATAGTTCTTATGCAATGAATTGAACAGCTGATAGTACAAAAAAAAACAAAACAAAAAACCCCAAACAAACAAACTCCCCCCAAAAACCAAAAAAAAACCCCACAACAAACAACAGAATTTTTAGACTCCTCATTTCACTACAAATAAACAGCTTTTGCAAAGAAAGGTGCTGACACAATTCTCTGTATCCCCAGCATAAACAACAGTGAAAAACCCCAAGGTTTCAAATATATGTCAAATCTGCTTCAAAATTCACCTTGAATTTTTTTGAGCCTTTAAACTCTGAATAACCTCAAGGAGAGCCAGGGAATGGTAAAACATGTTTCTTTTAGTGTATTTTTTTAGTGTCTCCCTTGCTATAGGGAAGCATATGTGTTTTCTACTTATCTGTATATAGCAGGTGAATGGACACTTAAAGAAATTGCTGTTATCAATTATTTCAGCTGTTTTCTAAGGATGTTCTCTTTGGACAACACATACTTAAACTACCCATAGATTTCCACAACTGCCCAAAAACAGAAAAGAGTCAACTGTAGAAAAAACAACTAGAGACTACTTCTAATTCAGTAAGCTTCACTTCTAATTCAGTAAGAGCTGCAGCCTACCTTTGGACATCAATATCTCACTAAATGCTGGCTAGCATAGTCCTTCAAAGGAAGTAAAAGAGTCTAAAATAACACCAAAGACTTTATACCAATGACAGTAAACAAAAAAATTAAGTAGGCTATTTAGAATCCAAATTGAAGTGACAAAAGCTTTGTAACAAAAATTAGTTCAAAGATTGGTGTTGATACATCTGTGCTTCAATGGATTCAAAGCCAAATACTTCAACTTTTTCATTTAAGAAGGCAAAAATTTAAGAGCAGTTATATATAAAAGCTGCTGTCAGCACACAAACAGGCACAGTCTGTAGGGCACAGTACGTAGGGCAGGCAACAGCAGTAACTGCGGATAAAAACAAACCACATTTGAATGATCCTCTAACAAAATATCAGATGGCGATTTTATGAGCAAAATCTCTGGTTAGATGTCTAAATTCCAGGCTATTCATCCTCACACAAAATAAAGTATTCCCTGAAATCATTTACCCAACTACATGCTTCCCACCTGCTTCCCTTCACTATTTATCCACTTTGCTTTTCCCTTTGTCTTTACAGTGAAGAGAAAAAAGCTTTCACGTAACTCTTCCGAAAGACACACAAGGGTCTTCTTTACCCTGACTTTAATGTAATTGGTACCAAATCAAGGTAGTTCAGAAAGCTAAATGCAGCTCCTCTGTGCAATACAGCAGTGTCATATTTTCAAAACCACCATTTTAAATCATATTAAAAAAGGCAAACAGCATTCTAAACCCACAGATAAGAACTTAGATTAAGCAAAAGAACTAACACTAAACCATATTTTTATTTTCTTGACACCATGAATAATATAAGGAAATTAATAAGAACATATCAAGAACAAATGCAAAATGCTTGAATGCCTATATGCAGTCATTTTTAGCCAAGTTTACTGGCTACCACCACCTGGATGTCATGCAAAACTCTCTTAGAATGTCTAAAACAAGTTTCGTCTTTAGGACAAAACTCCACAACCACACAATAACCATGTTTAGAAAAAAGGCTCACTCACAATCTCACCTAAAACCTGGAGAACACAGGAATGAATGCAAAAAACCTTCAGCTGCCTCCGTATGCTGCCAGCTCAGGTCTCTGGTTCCCACTCCTGTGCTCCAAGACTGCTCCCAGCCTAGATTCCCTCTGGAAGCAGCACTGCTGTTCAGGTTTATGGTGCTGTCAGTAATTCCTCACAGACTTGAACCGATTCTGTGCAGAGCCACTGCTGCACAAGCACACAGCATAGTTTATCTATATGTAAATCCAAGACAATGCACAGTTGACCACATACTATTTGTTTGCTGTAATATCAAACCAGGCTCTCCCTATGCTAATCACTGAACAAAAACTAAAGTATGAAGGACTCTGCTTCAAAGAACTCTAAGTGTAAGACATATTACAAAGACTGATACAACAAGAAACCAAATTGGTAAAGTGAGAATAAAGCAGTCATTTACATGAAGACATTCAACAGTGCATGCCACGTATTTGCAGACATCAAGGTGGTGGAAATATAAAGAAGTGTGTTGAAAAGCACAAGTACACTTGTGAAGATACTTAATAAAGACACAACTAACACTAAGTCCATGTGCAGGAGGTAGCAGTTCACCACTTGACACCACATGAGACAATATGCAGTGGGTGGGAACTGGTCAAGTTCCTCACCGGCCGAAACCATCACCTGCAGTTTGAAATGCTGGTGAAAAGGTCAGAAACTGTGCAGATGCACGGAAACAGCAAATGGGATTGGAAGGAGTAATTAAGAAAAGAAGTCTCTAAAGAATAGAAGTCACACAGAACAAACTTGTTTGCACAGTCAGGTGACTGCAATTACTCTCCTTTTCCTGCCCTGATGACAGTTCACATTTAGCTGCCTATTCCATGCACTACATGCTGGAAAATACTAAAAATACAAACCAAGTATCTGCAAAATTGAATGTTGTAATTTTCTCCTCTCTAGCTAAGGAAGTGCTTTAAAGTATATCACAGAAAATTTCTCAGTGCTTTTTTTTCAGTTCAATTACATGAAACCACATTGCAATACATCACAAAATATTCCTTTTTTAGCTACTTCAAATCAAAGAGAGGGCAAAGACAGACATTTCCTATTGCCAGCTATGTCTGCTATCAGAACTGAGAGTCACAAGTGGGCAATACGGTGTTAGCTCACTATGCAGGTTGCAAGATGCGCCGGTTTGGCCAAAATCTAGTAATATAGCCCCTGAGAGAAAACCAGGTTGCAACCACCCTTCCCCCCACAGGGTTCGGGAAAAAAGGAAATTTTTCCTCGAAGGAAAGTGAAAGAGATAAAAACTATTTATTTTAACAAACACACAGGAAAAGGAGAATGATGCTAAATAATGAAATGAAATCTCTCGCTATAGAGAGAAACCTGGGAAGATTTCAGAGTCCTTCTGTAGGTGTGGTCTCTCTCCTCCTCGGAGCTGGTCGGTGAGGGCGTGGGCCCACCCCCGGGCCTCAGGGAGAAAATTCTCCTGATGTGTTCTAAGGTTGTTGAAACAGTTCAGAAGAGAAGGGAAAAAACCAAAGTCCCAGGAAACAAATTCAGCTCTCCGTCTCATACCAAGAGGGAAAAAAAAACAGCTGGCTGAAGGAAAAGCAAGCAGGGTGCTCCCTCCGTGCTACCTGCAGCCAGACAACACTGAGGAGTGTAATCTCTGTGAACCTGAGAAGCTGCTTTGGAAAGTTTGTCTGTTTTGTTTTTTTTTTTTTTTTCAAGCTCAGTTTAAAGGCACAGAAAAGGCACAATATTACTTTTTGGGCATAGAGCATGATAGGGGATACACATGATAGAGTCACCCCAAGACACAAGACATTTAATTTCTTTTAACAGAAAAAAATGTCCAACCTTATAAGTCACTCAAAAATTTGCCCCATATTACACAGCACTAGTATGACAGGAAAATCTCACCAGGAACTTATTAAAGAAGATGTTTTAACAGGGCATAGATTTTCCAAAACAGAAATCAAATGCCCTTCCCCTCAGCTCTCCTCTAGCCACAATGGAAAACCCTTCCAGTCTAAGATTTCCTTTCCTAGTTTGGGTTTCTAGTTCGGTGGAGCTAAATGCAACTGGAACTAATGATGACAACGGCAAACTCAAAATTAAACCAGAGCAAACCTAAGCACAGAAAGATAATACAAAAACGTTGTTAGAGAACCTGTTGCTTGCACAAACAGAAATAAATGATCTTCAGAACAGCTTCAGACGGAAGTTTTACAGGGAGAACAACCCATCAATCAGCTAAGATAAAATTTGAGCTTTTACAATGAAAAACTAGAAATTATTTATGTTGCACAGTTGGTTAACACTTGAAAAAGTCTTAAAAATTCTGTTTATGAAAATTATTTTGAAATCACTTTAAAATAGTTATATTTCATAGTTATACTTCACTTTTAAACTCAAGTTAAAGTTGCAAACAGAGTAGGAAATAAAAAATGGACTGCAAGCATATTTAGATTTCTAGAGACAATTTTAAGTAAAATCTATAAAAGGAAGAACTAATGATTGAGGAAATGCAATTCCCACTATAAGGTCAGTAAACAGATTATGTTGTTCTCAACTTGAATGAAGAGATTATGTTCATTGTTTCAAGAGATGGCTACACGACTGTGACGTCTCACAGGGGAAAATGATTTCCCAATTGCTATTGCACAAACATATTAGTCTTATTTGAACAACAAACAAAATAATCTTATTAAAACCAAGGCAAAATTTTTGCTAGGAATTGTCCATTTCATCCTGTTAAGTATGTGCACATTTTATTAGTTTAATAGCATCTATATATTTTCTCATGGCTATATTAGTTCTAGTAGATCCCCACAGAAGTCATGATGGATACCTGCAAAAACTGATACGTACAGCTTCTCATCCAGACCACAGAAGTACCAAAAAGATCTTGAACTCAGTAAGACTCTTCCCTTTGTTCTCTCCTCTTCCCCTCCAAGGAAGGGTTTTTCTTTGTTACTCACAAAACTTCGAGATGTTTGTCAATTCTAACACAAATGAGTTGCAGCAACTGCAGCTCAACTGAAACTTTGTGTAAAGACACAATTTATGTTCTTTTGTTTATACCACCACTACCCTTTGGATTTTTGGAAAAGGCTGCTACAGCCAAAGCTTTTCTCTGTCAGTCTTGTTTATCAACTCTTGCTTCTTCAAAAGCAAGAAGCAAAGACACACAGGTCATGTTAAAATTCACAACCCAAAGTATTTAGATTAAACTAATGAAATGTTTAACTACCTTCACCATGAGGGAGGAAAGTACATGGAGCAGAACTAGGAAAAGACAGGACAAGTAGCTTGGGCAGTATCACACTGCTGTAGCTCTTTGCTTCAGCATGTGGGAAGAACATCTGCAAGTAGTCCGACATCCTAGAAAAAGATATATCCTGATTTTATGAAAAGCTTCTTCTCTGTAATTCCAAATATTGCACACTGATTGATGATCACCAAGCCTTTGTATCCTAGACAATTCTTCATTTCTGAAATGATGTGAATTAATGACAAACAGATCACTAGCCTATCTGCAGCCCCATGGGGATGTGAACAAAAGAATGATGCTACAGCACACAGTGGTCTTCTTCAGATGCTCTGCTAGTAAAGAGACTGAAATGCTTTTTTGGTCTTGAGGGAAAGAAAAAAAGTCAAAACCTCAAGTGAAATAGTTTTGATACTTAGTTCATTATCCTTCATAACTCTTTTCACTATTAAATATTTTAAAGAAAGATTAATAGAAGTCAGGGATGATTATCTCTAGATTAAGAAGTTTTATTTAACATTGTCAGTGACTGGATGGCCACTACTGTTTTCATATGGAAGGTGACAGTGGTGGCGTCCTGAAATTAACAGTTCTGGCTTTGACATCTTGCACTGGGGAGTTGTGCATGCACTAAAAACCAGCTGAGTGTCCAAAGACTTTTGGCTATCAGGCTATCACCTCTTATGCAAATGCATGCTCCTCTGGCCTCTGCCCTCTTCTATGCTGCCAATTATTGTGCAGAGCCTCCTCCTCTGCCTGCAAAGTAGTTCAAGTCTCTGAAGTGTTGGCCATTAGTAACTGTTGTCCATCAATTCAGTTTCTCTTGCTACAGTTGAAGCAGCCATAGAAGAACACAACAGTCTGAGAATGTTAACAATATGCATGTTTCTGTGCCTCTTATGCTGAAATATTTTATAAGATGATGATGTTAGTTCCGAGCCAGTGGTTGGTTAATGTGGACACCAATGTGTCAAGTGTACACTTAGCAAAAGGAATTTTCCATTTCAAGCAAGTGTTGAACCCCACTCAACAGTGGTGTGTTTGAATTTCCTGCTCTTCTCTTAAATGTGTGTGCCACCTGGAGTTCTTCCATTACTCTTCATAATTTCCAAATTCGCATACATTAAGCCTCAATACTGCCATGGATCTCCAGGATAATCCACTTGATCTTTCCCTGCACTAGCAAAGGCCTCTAATGCTACTGTGCACCAACACAGAATATTTCAGCTGGAAGGAATCTTCTAATCCAACTACTTGATCACTTCAGGGCTGACCAAAAGCTTAAGTATCTTATTAATGGCATGAACTGCCTTCCAACTATTGACACTTGAGTGATAATTCCCATAGTTCATTCCTCAATAACCCCTTATCAGGGACACTGACAAGCAATTCTTCAATCTTTCAGCCACAGTAAAAATTAAATATCCTACTAATCAAATAATTATCTTTACAAAAAGACATTGTCTTATGTTCAGTTCTTTTGAAGATATTTCAGATGGCTTTCAGAAGACCAAGATAATATTTCCCTAGTCTTCCCAGAAATTAATTTCTTGCAATTAATGAATTAACGAAATATTTATCAACTTCCTATTCTCTTACTGAGCTTCTTTAGCACTTTAACTAATTTGAAGATTCTTCACAATCCATCAGTGACTCCAGCCAAGCTGATCTGTTTGTATTATTGCTCCAACAACAACTCTTTCAACTCGCTTCTATGTATCACCCAGTGTCAGTCAAAAAGTATCAGGTATCTTCTGGTATGAAAGTGGATACAAGGTTTTTCCACATTCTGTATTTACTTGAATCCACCAGTTACCGCCTCAGACTCATGCGACTTACTTGACAGAAGACTATTCCTGGAAGACTGGGTAGAGCACAATGCTGGGGAGAAGTTCTTGGGGTTTTGGTGGAGAGCTGGGGTTGTTCAGCCTGGAGAAGAGAAGGCTCCCAGGAGACTTCAGTGAACCTTCCAGTACCGAGGGGTTACAGGAAAGCTGGACCAAGGCATGGAGGGATTAGGCAAGGGTAAATGGCTTTAAACTGACACAGGGCAGGTTTTATAGCAGGTATTTGGAAGAAATTCTTTCTATGAGGTTAGTGAGGCACAGCATAGGTTGCCCAGAGAAGCTGTGGATGGCCTATCCTTAGAAGTGTTCAAAGCCAGGCTGGATGGGGCTTTGAGCAACCTGATCTAGGGGAAGCTGTCCCTGCCCATAGCATGGGGGCAAGCTTGAACTGGATGATCTTTAAGGTCCCTTCCAACCCAAACCATTCAGTGATTCTTTGAACATCAGACACTACAAGATGCTTATCTACTATATTTGCTTCTACTAGTTTTCTTTCAATTTTTTCTTTGAATGCATAAAAGAATTCTATCTTTAATATATTAACCTACACAGTCTGTGTAGTAGACACACAACATAATCCCAGCTAAACCCCTTCCACTGTTTGCATACAGATTTTAGAAAACGCACTTCTTTAGTACTTCTAACTCTATAGTTTTCTGTTCTTAAAAAACAACAACAACCCCAAAAAACCCCCAAACAAAATCCAAGACACCCCCAACAAAACAGCAACTTCCATTTTAACTAAATCCCAAAGAACACTGGTAGACAGAACTCAAATCAAAGAATTGAAATGGAGAAGTCCCCATATCTGTTCTTGACTTCTGCTAGTTTATACTGCTAAGGAAGAATGAGAGCAAATGAGTCAAAAAATGGCACAACAGTAGGATGATGATTACAGTAAGCTGGAAACTATTATTCCCACATGGATAATGCACAGCAAAGAGTAGCTTCCCCTTCACCAAACCTTCATAATGCATAGAACCACCGAAGCACTTCAAAAATTAAGAGTAGTTCCTCTGCATCCCCCATTCAGGTGACCAGGAAACACATGTCAAGTTCATGACATTCACCTGCAAGAGCAATCCAGAAGTATTTGGACGGACCTTAGGGAACTAAACAAAGCTGCTGATAAAGGCACGGCTCTGATCACTGAGGATGGAAATCAGGTGGCAGAAGGGAGATGTAACTGTTATTCAGCATTTACTTATCTGTGAATAATTTTACCTACACAACGTATCAGTCTTGAGAAATGCTAGTGAAAATCAGCATCATTACCTGTGCAACTTCCACTAGAAAGGAAAAATTCATCATTTTCATTCTCAGCAAGTGTATCCAAATGGACAAATAGAGTATTGTAGAATTTTAGATTTACAAGGCTGCTTTATGGTTTCTGTACAAGTAAAAAAGAATGTGCTACAGCATGAAGCAGGGTATCAGGTAAAAGGTTTTTTATTTTGCTATGTAGGTCAATATAAAAGGAAGAAAATAATAAAAAGGTAAAGCCAGAAACAAAATGCCAAAAGAAATTAAAGAATGAGAAAGAACGCATGAAGAAAAAGATGAATCCACAACAAACATTCCTGCTTGTAAGGTCAGCAAATTTTGTTTATTTCCATTTGCTCCTATACTTACTACAGTTTTTTGGGTACAATCCTTACGTTCTTGGTCTTGGGAAGGTGCAAAAAGTTCCTTGTGGACTTAAACTGTGGCACACTACAAGAATCCTGGGGGAGAAAGTAACTCCTACCTTCAAATCCAAACAAAAGTTTTTAAAAGAAACTTAGGAAGCTGTATCAATCAACTACTTGAGGGCAAAAGGCTTAAAAAACGATTTTTATTTTCTTCTAGAAAGAGAGTTACATTTTAATCGACACTTAATTCTACTTCTACGTCACCTGAATAAAACATTTTTATCTCTAAGTGTAACAACTAAGACTCAATACTAAATGCATATTACTTCTCATAAAGCCTACCAGGAGTAAGTGCCTTTTCAAACTGAACCAATTGCTCTGCATAAATTCAAAACTAATTATTTTATCATATTCTGATAAAAAGCAGGTACTCAGAGAAACAGGAAATGCTTAAGCAGGTTAAACAAATGGTTTCAACTGAACATTTCAAAATTATTTTATGCAGTTTCACTTACAACTGCTTTAACAAAATTAACAGCAAGTTTTAGAGTTCGGATTATTACAGCCTTGAAAAAGCAGCTTAATTCACACATATTGTTCTTAAAGATGTGGATTTGACACAAAAGACCAGCAACTGTTCCAATGAAAAACAAATCAACAGCCTACTGCATAACCTATATGAATGCCATCTCCTATGGGCCAGCAGTGTTTGCTGGACACACAGCTGCCCCCCAGGCTGCTGCTGGAAGAAATTCCAACTGTGGCATGGAGAACGTCCTCTGAGGGGTACCTGGATACTGGAATCACCTGACACCACAGTTACAGGGATGGTGTGAGGAGTGTTTCCACCTGAACTGGGCCCTGAGGTTACTGCAGCTACTGTTCCAGCTGGGGCAACTCCTATTCCAACTCCACTGGCCTCCTGAACAATGCTCACATGCACCATTCCTCTGATCTCCTGCCAGAACACTTCATTCATGCCTAGGAGGACACAAGGAATGCTCATTCCTCATAGAAAGCTAAAAAGAAAAACTCTTGATAACATAAAAGGCTTTCCCACATATCTTTAAATATGTAGCTCTTATAATTAGGATTGGAGAAAAAAAAGAATTCTAAGCAATACAAGAACAATATTTATCGGTAAATATCGTTTACTAATTTAAACTTTAAATACCACTGCCAAACTAGGACTCTAAAAGAAAAAAAGTACCACAGAGTTTTTTACAAAACAGTATATTAAAATGGTAGCACTTCATACATTATAAACGCTTGCCCACATATTCTCTTGCTAAAAAAATCAAAATATAATTTCTGATCACAAAGGCAGCAGTTTCTTTTACATTATTAGTCAGCATGATGTGTAAAACCACTAATTCTGTTCTACTGCTATGTCTGATTCTATAATTAGTAGACTATGTAACAAAATAGCACAGAAAACTAACTTCTCTATCCAAACTACATCTCACACTTGCACCCCAGCCTCAGCTGTTCTTTCAAATGTGTTAAGCCACATAACATTCTAACATAGAAATTGATATTAAACGTCTCTAACCCACACAATAGTAAATTTGGGGGTATCTACAAAATAAAGATTTCAGGCTCAGATTAAAATTAAGTTTGTCAGCTCGCTTGTGAAACATTTAAGACCTGGCTTAAAACAATTATAAATGACAACGGCAGAACACTCTGGTATCGACAAAATCCTCTCAGGAAAAAATGCCTGTCCCTGCCTGAACACCCACACTTAATGACCTCCACACATTCTTAATCTACCATAACTGATGTATTATCAGCCTTTTAGTATGTGAATGGACATAAATAAAACCCAAAATACCACCTACAATCTAAAGTAAGTACTTTTTGAGGGAGAAAAAATCATTCAAGTCCAAGAAACATCGTATTTTTCATGTTAAAGGAAAGTGTAAAGTCCAATTAAAATCTAACATATGGGGATAGATATTTAATCAGAATACAACAATCAATCAGAAATGTCGCATCTTTAAGGAAATATATAATATACACACAGTTATATGGTAGAAGCATTTTTATTATAATCTTGAACAATGTTGGTTTGTGAGTAATGCAAGATCTAAAGCTACTCTGTCTTATCAGTACTGTTACAGTAGCTATTTGCTTATTGTCAAAATAGCGCAGTAACATGAGTTCTGCAACTTCGTCAGACTACATTATTAAGTCATCATTGCACCATGTCAGAACTAAAATTTAAGCAATATATATCATAAGGGATATAAACAGAAGATAGTTGAAAAATATGACTCAAGCCAGACAGACTCCTTATTTTTAGATCAACTACACAAAGTAATTTCCAGCAAGTCTAGCTTTGAGTTTAATCAATACACACATGTGAAGAGTTATGGAACTTAATGCAGCTTTTAAAAACTCATTTCCTCTTTGAAGAGATTTATGATCAAATTCTACACAAAACTTTGTATCAGCCATGCAAAAAGTATATCACTAGTTCAATCCATCACCCAAAAATCTTCCTGAAAAAGCATGGATGAAATCTAAGAGCAAAGTTACGAACATAGGTCTGACACGACTCCACTTATTTCCACTAGGATTTACATATTGAAAGCATTATATGGAAAGACATACAACCAGACATTACCTGTAACTGAGACTTTTGCCAATACCTTAATGAAGCAAGAGGTAACCTATCCTGGAGTTGTATGAAAAATTAAATTAAAAGTAATCATAGCTACACCAGTAGTACACTAGTACATCAAACTGTACACCAGATTACTTAGTCCAATGTATACAAATATTGTCAAAAAATAAGCCTGCCTAGAAAGGCTGCAGATGTGTTTTTAGCACAGCCTGCAGAGGACAGAGGATCATATCACCACTCAAGTTTAATGCAAATAGATGCATATGCAGAGCTGGCAAAGAAGTCAAATGTGGATTATTACTGAGATGCTTTCGCTACAGAGTTCTGCATTTCTTTCTCAACTCCTAAGATGGTTGTCATAACCTCCTCAGATGTATTTCTTCCACATACCTACAACTGGTCTTAAATAGCCATGTTTAGAAAAAAAAAATCTGTTAAGCAATAATGAAATATAATCTTCAGAGATAAGTGGTCTTTATTTGTAAGCTAAACATTTCACATACCAGCTCTTGCCTACTATTCTAAAAGCCACAGCAGGTATTCTGAGTGAGATCCAAACTAAATCTTGCTGTAAAGTTCCCGCATGCAAACTATTGTATACATTTTATACAACTTGTTTGAAATGACACTGAAGCAGCTAGAACCGAATCCCTTACATGTTTTGATGTAATTTAAAATGCTTTTCCACTATATGACTGTGAAGTGCCTCCAACTTCATTATTAGCAACACTACACAATTGGCATTACTTGTTATAGGAGCTTTTAAACGAAAGATTTCTTGCCCCATTTCCAAGACAAAGGCCTGAGCACTGGCTTTATGGCAACACTGGAACTGTTGCACTAGGTGGAAGAAGCCAGACAACAGTTACGTTATGGGTGGGGAAACCCCAATTAAGTGAGGCAAACATTTTCACCTGAATTATTTGAAGAGAAAGAAGATTGACAACTCTCTTACAGACCAACATTTTTCATACACACTATGAGAAGCATTTATACAGCATGTCTACTGTCTTATGCTGTTTCCTCTGTAGAGTTTCTATCAAACATTTTTAAAGAAAATACAATGTATTAATGCTTGTTTTACAGGAGATTCTCAACACAGAATGTAACACTCAAGAGAATTTAGGTTTCTTTTTAGTGCAATAGTCAGTTAATTTTTATATAATTCCACAGTCAAAAAAAAGCAGGAAGACATACAAGCAGGAATTCAAACCCTCTACTGGGGCACTTGCCTCTCTGTATAAAAACTTGGCCTAATAATTTTGGGGTTTTGGAAACCACTGTACAAAAAAAAGATGAAATTATCAAGGAGAATGCTTCTACAAATGCTGATTATCCAGTGCACACTCACATATTAAATCAAGGGGAGGAGGCAATATCTAAAAGTGAACTAGAAAGTGCTGTTTAAAAATCAGATCTAGTTCACAATATTCAGCAAGCTGATGTTCTGTTAACATACTTGCCCTAAACATCTGCAACATCTGGCCCACCGAGAACATTGCAGAGAAACATCCAAGGAAAACAGCTACATAAAGCCTTCAGTGTACGCCACAATCCAGTGTAAGATATAATATATACTGTCATAACAAGAGGCATCTTTTCATAAAAAGACAGGCAAGCCCAGCTCTTTCAGCCAACTGCTTGCACTATTAGCTCAATCATGATACCAGATACAATTACAACTGCCTCAGCAGTGTGCCAACATCCTTAAAACAGAAGAAAAAGATTCAGTACAAGAGAGTGATACTACACGGAAAAAAACCCCAAACAAACCATTCTTATTAATGCACAAAAAATACTATTCAAATAACATGGACTTTCCTATGTGCAACATTCACATAACAAACTGCAGAATGTGCATTATCAGTTTCTCACATGCATTTGCCTACTAACCATTCTGCTGGGCCAAATTCCAAATTTTCGACTCTCTGAACACTTCAGAAAACTGTCAGGTGATTTGGTGTCATTTCCACACATATAACCCAAACTACACCACCACTAAATTAGCATTTCCCTTTTTATTCGAGTTTCCTTCTCCCACTTCCCTAGCATATTTATATTCGCATTGACACAGAGTTGTTGAGCAAAGTAGGCAACATTTCCCTCAGCTTCTCAACAAAACTGCGAGTGTTGTTAACATCTGGTTTTACACCTACACGTGATTAAATATAACAAAATACTATGCTTTATATGTAAAAATGGTAACATGGCATAGTAATTATATTTCGAACGCATTCATATCCCACATACCTGAAGAGCTACACCATCAGCTCACTGCAACTACGAAGGCCTGATCTCTCAGTGGAGACGCAACAAAGAGAAAGTAAAATAAACCTCGAAGTATTTTGTTAACATGTAGCATATAAGTGAACATTAGGCGATTTAAGAAGTTTTAGCGATTCTCATTGCTCATACTCATCTAACTGGTCAGAAAAAAAGCATCCCGAAATCAGGTGAAAAGAACCTCTTTACCACATCTCAAACACGCTGCACGTTTTGGTATTAAGCCCTCTTGCTACAAACTGTAAACTAGAAGAATGTAAACCGTCCCAAATATATTAATTTTCTCTTAAGGAAATAAGAGTCTGACCTTAGGAAATACACGAAAGAAAACAATGCCAAAACAAAAACCAAAAATCTTTACACAATAACTGCCACGGAGATTAATCCCAAACTGTTTGCTGTACGCACGATCCACTCAGGACAGGAGGCATTTTCGTCAACTTTTTGTTACTGTGGTCTGCACAGGCACGTTTGAAGCAGAATCAAACCCTACCGCTTCATTGTGTGCTACCAGCTACCGAAGGCATTCGGCCTTCTCGCTGCACTCTCATGAAGCGCTTATTATCTTTAAGAGCACTAAAAAAATAACACAAGTTTTTCGTACGTTCGAACAAAGCCCGTGTGATCCCAGCCACGCAATGGCCCGTGGGGTCCGAGCGCCGCCCCCGTCTCCGCTCCCCGCGAGCTGGAGCCCATTGTAGCCCCAGCGCGGCGTCCGCCCCCGTTTGCCCCGGGCCCCCGGCGCTCTCCCGGGCACCAACCCGGCCCCGCACACCCCGCCGAGCCGGGGGCGGCTCCCCCGAGCCCCTCAAAGAGCACAATGCCGCCCCTCCCTCCCTCGCTCCCCCAGCGCCGCCGCCCCTCACGGCGCTCGCTCCGTCCCCACCTCGGCGCCGCTCCCGGGCGGACACAAAGGCGGCGAGGCCGCCGCGCAGGCCCCGCGCCGCCCGGTGACCTGCCACAACATGGCCACCTCCCTCCTCCTCCCCCTCCTGCCG
>VZTD01004190.1:545717-595774 GCA_013397725.1 Rhagologus leucostigma | reverse complement strand
CCGCGCCTGCGCGCCCCGGCCCGGCCCGCGGGGAGGCGGAGGGAGGAGGCGACGGCCCCCGGCCCCTTCCGCCGCGCATGCGCCGCCTGCTTCCCCTCAGCGCGGGCACCGCGGGAAGGGGGTGTCGTGGTCCGTGTCCCTGTCCTTCCCGCCACAAGACAGGGTTAGCGTTTCTCTCTGTGTTTGTGCTCACTTTCATTTACTGTGTCCAGTTCTGGGCTCCTTAGTCCAAGAAAGACAAGGAGCTACTGGAGAGGGTCCAGCAGAGGCCACAAAGATGATGTGGGGTCCGGAGCATCTCCCGTATGAGAAGACACTGCGGGAGCTGGGCCTGTTCAGTCAAGAGAAAACAGAAAGGGGATCTCATTAATGCAAATAAGTATCTCAAAGGCAGGTGCCAAGAGGATCACAGAATCATAGAATATGCTGAGTTGGAAAGGAACCATCAGGATCAAGTCCAACTCCTGGCCCTGTACAGGACATCCCAAGAGTCACAGCATGTGCCTTAAAACATTGTCCAAGCACTTCTTGAACTCTCTTAGGCTTGGTGCTGTGACCACTGCCCTGGGGAGCCTGTTCCAGTGCCCAACCAACCTCTGGGTGAAAGACCTTTTCCTGATACTTAACCTAAACATCCCCTGACTCAGCTTCAAGCCATTCCCTTGGTTCGTGTCACTGGTCACCAGAGAGAAGAGATTGCTACTTGCCCCTGCACTTCCCCTCATGAGGACGTTGAAGACTGAAATGAGGTCTCCCCTCAGTCTCCTCCAGCCTGAAGTGCCTGGCACCTGGATGGTGCCAGACTTTTAAGAGATGCCCAGTGACAGAAACAGTGGCCATGAACTAAAGCAGAAGAAGCTCCACCTCAACACAAGGAAGAACTTTACGATGAGGGTGGCAGAGCACTGGAAAAAGCTGCCCAGGGAGGTTGTGGAATCTTCCTCTCTGGAGACATTCAAAACCCGCCTGGACGCATTCCTGTGACCCTGCCTTGGCAGGGGATGGACTAGATGATCCACAGAAGTCCCTTCCAACCCTAACAATCCTGTGATTCTGTGATTTTAGGCCTTTCAGGAAGTGTGGTGGTGTGAGGCAGTGCCCACCTGAGGGCCTGGGAGACAAAGGGGAGGTGAGGCCTGTTCAAGGGGTCCCCAGTGGTCCCTGGTGGCTCTGGAGGTCCCCACACCCAGCACCACCTGTGGGAGGTGTGTTTCCATGTGTGTGTTACAATAAACAAAAATGCATCTCAGCAGTTACTAATTTATTACTTAACTGCTGTGCCGATAGTTACTGTGTGGTGATTTTGGGCGAAGAGCCAATTATTCCCTTCCCCTGAGAGAGTTAAAGATGGGATTGCAGGTACAGCAGGGCGGTGCTGTTCGTAAATATGGTTCTGGTGCTGGTAGACATTGCCAGCGATGGGTCTTGATAACTTCACTCAATATGAGCATAAATTCTGCATATTCAGCAGCCCCTAAAAATTAGAGTGATCTCTTGTTGCGGTGTGCTATGGCCGTTTCCACGGCCAGCAATATCATATTGGTCACTGCCATCTCCCCCTTTCCCCTCTGTGTTTGGCTCTTCCCATAGAGGGTTCTAGTTTCCCTGATCCCCCCCTGGCCCACAGTATTTCTCCACTCCCACGTTATCCTCTATTGGTCTGTACCCTTTGCCCGCCAGGATTCAAACCCCAGGTCCCTGTATTATTGGTTGTTTCATGTTTTCCCCGCCCATTTGGTAAGGGCATAACAAGCCCTGGTAACAGCTTTTTTCCACTTCTTCTTGTGACCTCCAAGTTGAATAAATCTTCTCCTGCTTTTCCATGAAGAAGTCCCTCATTCTTACCTCCTCAGTGCGCCTGGACCATCGGTGGGTTAGGCGAGTCCAGGCTGGAACCTCGCCAACCCTCCCGCGTGCCCGCGAGCAGCCTCCGCCACCCTCTCCCGCGTGGGTGGGTGCCCAGCACTCGTGGTCCTTGAGCTAGCCGAACAATATAGTGCCGCGGCAATCTCTGCTTGTCAGTGACATTTTAAAACACGCATTTCACAAGAAAATCCCGTATTTAGCCTTTTTACCCGTTCTTCAAGAGCCTGGTTAGAGAGTGCTCCATTGCAGGAAACAGTGACAGATGCCATCCACAGATCAAACCTTCAGACAAAACCTGGCTCTCGGTCCTGTGGGCACTGCACAGTCACTGCTGCCGACCCCTTGTTGTGTAGGCAGGGAGGAGTCAGGCTCTGCCTGTCGCAGTGACTCCAGGCGAGCTGGGCTGCAGGAATAGCACCTGTACTGGTGCTGCTGCTGGCGCAGCAGTTGTGTGGATGAGACGTCTGTGACTACCAACTGTGTCCTTAAAAATAGAGATGTCTCAAAGGAGAAAATCCTCACTGTTTTCAGTATTTATAGACATGGCTAAGAACATAAAAGTTCCCAGCTCCTGATAAAGATAGAAACATTTCTGCAAGCAATGAAAGTGATTTCTTGAGCCTAATACTAGTCAGCTAAATACCCAGATGTCTACAGCCTGGTGCCACTCACATGGCTAATCTCTGTGATCCCCAGTGTCCTGTCCCACTGCCACCTGGGGCTGTGTCCAGGGAGGCTGCAGGGCTGAAAAACCAATTCCTGTGCTTACTGAGGAGGGAAGGCCTCTAAGTCACAGCATCCAAGCCAGCTCTTCAGCTGGGACTGAAGGAAACCCCGTTATGCTCTTGGCATTCTGAACACTTACAGCAGCTGGTCTACATTACACCAGCTCTCCAGCTCTGACCCTTCTGGGGACCCCGTTTGTCCTCGATAATTCTAATCAGTGTTTGTATAAACCATCAAATCTTCACTAAGAACTCAACATGCATTTAGATAAGCATAAACTTGAATGATTTCCACATCAGTGTGCTTCTCAGTACTGAAAAACCCAACCTGATCATGAAATGGAAAAATGTTTAAGTGCAATCAGTTTGGGATTTGATCTGATAAATACAATTATTTGGTTATTTTCTGAAGTATTTTTCGAAAAAAAAAGAATAAAACAAAACAATTCCACCTCCACACACCTTACAGTTTAATAATGGCACTAAAGTGTTTGACTCATGCTAAAATATGAAATACTCTGCTCTCTTACCTTTGTTCTGAGTGGAAACTTTTAAAGTACTTAATACTTTAATACTTTAGATAGTTTTATTTGATATCACTCCATTACAAAATGCTTTTCCTAGCTATTCCTCTTTTTAAAGATGTGTTAACAGCTGGCTGGGCTCTGCTTACACTCCAAACGTTTCAGATGAACTCCTTTAACACACTTATGCATTGTTTTTTCTGTGAATAAGTGTCCTTAATGAAAAATACTAAACAAATACACAGTCTACAGTTTAAGAAAGTAGCTACAGATATGGAAAGCCTGGATGCCTTTGCCTTCCTCCACAGTCTTCCTCTGAGACCTTGGGTAAGGCATTTAACTGAGGAGCACTCAGAAACCGAAAGCTGCAGCCCTAACCACCCCCATTCAGCTGGTGCCTAATCATGAAAAGGTCTACATTTTCTAAAGCCACAAACTTCAGGACCTAAAACTCTGTATATGAACAGAATTTATCCTGCTCTGCCACTTCCACATCCCCCAGCAGTTTTGACAAACAGTGCTGTTAGATCTAGCAGGGTAGCAAATAATTAACCTGTATTAATTAAAAGTAAGGTATTCCTCCATGAAAACGAAACTACTAGATGTGGTAGACACTCTCAAACCATCTCCACAAAAAACCGCAGGTCCCTACAAAAGCTTGCACTCTTTTAAAAGAAAGTATGCGACATCCTTCACTCCCAGGACTGGGGAGCACCCAGATTTGATTCCTTTGCTCAAGATTTACAGGCATGGCTTCCTTGGAGAGAGTCCCCAAAATCAGCAGCCTGCTTTGGCTGCCCTCTGCTGCAGCTGGGCTGTTCTGCAGGGAGGAAGTCAATATCTCGTCTCAGATCTTCTGCTTAATGGCCTTGCTGGCCTTGCAGTCAGAGAAGCATAGAGTTGTTTGTGTTGGAAGGGATTTAATGACCCTCTAGTCCAAACCCCAAGCCTAACTATCCCCCATGTAATCTCCAGTCTGGCTGTCATCCTAGAGTTTAAGAGGGGCAGTCATGGATCTGTGAGCCTCTGAGTTGTCTGAAACAACAGCTTCATTTAACTACTGACGCCTTCAATGACGAACAGCCCTCCAGCTTGGAACCCACTGGACCTCTCTGTCCATGTTCCAGAGTAGGGCCATGGAATGCTGGTGTATATCCTTAGCATGTCCCTTGTGAGCTGTATCATGGTAAAATATGCAGATCTGGATGTACATTTAGTGCATTTGCAGGAGCAGATCCCATTCTGAAGTTAACTTTCCCACATCATACCATCACTGCATACCAAATCTAGGCATTCCATTTCGTTAGCAGACATACAATTAATTAATAAAAATCAATGAGTCTGAAATGCTACTATCACTAGACATGCTGGTAGATGCATTGCTATAGGAATTAGTTTGTATTTCATGTTTTAGGCCAGCAGTGACCATAATACAGAGGAGGGTTTACTGCGATAAGAACTCTGTCCCAGTGAGCCAAGACTCCCCCTTGGGTAATCTGTTCCCAGAGCCTCAGAGAA
Organism: Rhagologus leucostigma; assembly: GCA_013397725.1. Classification (NCBI taxonomy): domain Eukaryota; kingdom Metazoa; phylum Chordata; class Aves; order Passeriformes; genus Rhagologus; species Rhagologus leucostigma. Next base: position 591,141 of record VZTD01004190.1, on the reverse strand, counting down.
ACAGGCTTAGGACCGAAGACTCTTTGCACAGCGGGACTTTCCCATTCACGCATCCTTTTGCCCCACCATTGTGTCACAAGCATAGCCTTTCCCTGCTGCAGCCATTCACGTGCTAAGTCAGGGCTGATCTTCCGTCCTGTTGCTTTTGACCACCTAACCTGTTCATTAACTCAGCCTCTGCTGCTTCTTTTTGTACTGACACTGTTGTCTGAATTCTGTCAATCTTCACAGCCTCTTTCTGTCTCCACCCTCTCTTCTGATATGGAAACATTTGACCCACATTATGCAACTGCATCCAGTTTTAATGTTTAAAACTACATGTTTTAAGCATTTTATCCCATGTGTGGGAAGAACTCTTCTGAGTTAGTTATCATCCTTCAAATTTCCCGTTTAACACAAAAACTGGTACAAAAAGGCCTTCCCCTAGCGTTATTCCCATAAACCCATTTGACAACAGCCAGGCTCACAGAATGCTGAAAGGGCCAGTCTGCTCTATTTCTCAAAATTGTGGTATTATTTCCATTTGTTTCCCTCACCTGTATGTGCAACTATAAGTTTCTTCAAGGAAGGCCATGTATTCTGGGTTTTTTAGGGACTAGATAGCAACTGGCATAACATACTGAGCTAGTGCACATGAGAACACTTCAGTTTAGCACCAACAGAAAATTCAGTTGTATTATAGTAAATTTTGTCACTAATCCCATTTTTTGAATGACTCATTACTATATACTGTTCTAAAATGCTGACTTGCCATTCAGTTACACACATGGTCATTGCTCCTGTAGACATTATCAGTCAGATACTAATTCTGCGAGAACAAGAACAAGAGGTTTAAAGAAAATGCATGAGAGGAGGTGCCAGTGAGTGGAGTGTGCAGCCCTGCAGCACAGATCACCGTGAACTTGTCCCAAGAAAGAAGTATCTCTCCTGGAAATGCTTTGCTAAGTAATTCTATGCTATAATGGCTGAGGAGGTGTCAGCTGAAGACTCGTTTCTCCTGCAGGACGGCTTTGATCCCCCGAGTCGTTCACCTCCTCATAATTGGCTGAGGTCTAAACAAACTTCATAAATATACCTCAGAGTCACAGCCACCAGAGACTGCCATTGTAACACAACAAGAGTCACTAATGGCATCACCTCACGAACATGAATGAATGTGAATAGCTGTGGAGTGGCAAAGCCAGAGATAACGCCAGCTGGTTTTCATACTCACGTTCACTTCGTTCAGAACAGAGTGGCATCAATGCTTATCTGAAAAAAAAAGCCTGCGTGTCTCAACAGAAATATATTTTTCTTTCCAGTGGAGAATTAAGTTCCAGGAATTCTTCCTGATAGAGGCAGGCTGTGGCTTTTAGAGCTGAAGATCACATATGATACTCAATATAAAGAATGAAACCTCAGAGTTGAGCACCAAATTAATTGTCACTCATTTCATATATTAAGCAGTAATGAGTAAACATTCTAATTTCTAAAAAGGGGAAAAAAGTTCAAAGAAATATCCAAGGCAATGGAAGCAAGCACAAGAGTTCTGAATAATAGGGAGTATTTTTTTTTTGCACACTTAGGATGACATAATTCAGCCATATCAGAACAAGGAAGAGTGGGAAGAATGCATTTTTTTTATCTCCTAGGGAAATACATTATAAGAACCCTAAGAGCATATCCAGAAGTTTTGATTTTTTTGCATAAAGTTTCACCAACTTAACTTGCATGAACTACAACTTCTCTGTATCTTCAAAAATGAGAAGCGATAGTGCAAAGGATAAACTAGAAGAAAGATCTGCAACAGTACTTTGACTTACATAATTTTATATCTTTGGTTCATTAACACCCTTCTACCTCTTGCCATATCATATGCTGATCCTTCCAACTGCCAAAAGTTCTTCTGAAAGGGCTCTGAACCAGCAGCCTGACACCAAGTGGACTTTGCTTAGGGTACCATTTGGACATTTGCAGTCATCTTTGCTCTTTCAGTGTAATCGCTAGGCTATAATTGTTTCTTCTGTCTTAACTGCACCTGAAGCTCCCCAGAATTTCCTGTTCTTATACAGTGTCAAGGGGGCCCAACCGCAAGCAACAAGATGACTGGACACATCATTTAAATACCAAAATGGAGCACAGCTGTATTAGCTCAGAGCTAGTTCAGACCTCCATTCTGACTCATCATTACAGCATGAAGACATACCCACTGGCCCCCATTTCCATGCAGAGAACCCAAACCTTATTCTGTGCCAAACATGCCTTCAGAGCAGCAAGGTACAGCACAGTGAATATAGAATGCCAGACACAGATTGAGGAAGGGAAATTCCATCTTGCTTCCTGAGCATAAACAAAGGGATTGAGCACTGTAATACTGAAAAGTAGGTGCCAGTGTTATGCACATATTACATAAATAATAGCAGCAGTGTATTCATACCTCTGTGGGCTTACCTTTAATCATATATGCAGATTTTACAGACTTCCAAAGTATCTCTCCTGTTTCTGATGCATCCCTCGTCCTAGGCAGTTAGTCCAACACAGAACAAAACAAGAAATTCATTGAGCTGAAACAATGCGTTTTTAAATATTGCAAAATTCAAGCTCTTTTTATGAGTCAGCTCTTCCTCTCTTGCAGTACAAGACCCTTGTCTTCAGCTAATCTGCTATCAGGGCCCAACAGCCGTTTGTGCATCCGCAGCCCCAGTGCTGGGGTGGGGACCCAAGGGTGAGCCAGCATCTGGAGCAGAAAATGGAAAGGGCAGGGTGACATGGAAGAGAAGTGCTTTGTTTTCCTGAGGGAGCTTTTGGGGGAGGAACCCACCACCCAGCCAGCTATACCTTTGCTGTCTCTGTGACACTGGGAGCCAAGAGCTTTGCAAGTGGAAAGTAGAGATTAGCCCTTCAAATAGGAATAATCAATTCCCATTTCCCTGGCACAGGAAAAGTAGGCACGAGACCACACCCTGCAGCCTATGGCTTGCTTTGCCTACTGGCTTGAGCTGGCTCCAGACAGAAATCCAGTTTGGCTGGAAAACTTTGTCCCTCGTAATACATCCTGTTAGTGGATTGCAAATCAGGAAGTTTATATGTGTAAAAAAGAGTGCCTTTCCACTCATTTTGGCTAAGGGGTAAGAATTAGAGGACAACATCTGTAGATGCATCCAATTTTCATTCAAGAGAACAATACTACTTAAGAGTAATTCCTGTACATCCATGTTACATCATGCTGGCTGCATCACTGACAAGGGCAGTTGGGGGCCTACGATCTCGAGACCAGAAAGAGCCCTCCAAACCTTTAAACACAGTTCTTTTCTTCATACAATCTCAAATGGAAATTTACCAAATGGAATTAAAACCTGGTCTCCATCTCCCACACACACTTCCCCTGGAAGGCCAAGAAAAGATGCTTAATCCATTTCATCCTTCCTTATATGAATAATCTATTTTTAGCTTTAACCAAAGCATACGGATGGGAGGAATTACAGTCTCAACACATCACTATCTTTCCAAGATCATTAGTTTTTCTGTTGGTAAAAATGCACAAAATGAAGCATTAGCTGGAAAACACATTTGTTGCAACTTCGTAAAGCACCAGCCAGAGATGTAAAAGTGTCATAACTTATGTGACTTTTCCAGGCAAACATTAGTTTTTCCTTTATATTTGACAGAGTCCAAGTGATGTTACAATTAAACAGCATTAAAATTAACCCCTTGTCTTAGCTCTTTGAGAAGCTAGGCAGTAACTGGCATGGAGACTGGCTGAGCCCCCTTAACCCTGGCGAAGCTTATCCCAGGAGATCAACTTCACAGGGCTGGAAGCATGGCCCAGAGCCCGTTGTACAGCTTGTAGCCACTCCACAAATGAAATGTTTTGGGCACATAGGGGCAAACCCTGCCCTCACTCTGGCCCTGACTTCGAGCTGAAGCACATCCCACGCCTGCGTGGGGGGAGAGCAGTGCAAGGGTGATCTCCCTCACAGGTGTTGACAGCAGCACTGCCAGGCAAGGATAAGGCACCCGGCCCCACCCTGCGCTCCCGACTGTGGCCCAGGGAAAGCAAACAGGCGGAGGCAGCTCACAAAACTTTCACCAGCTGCTGCAAGCAACATTACCCTGTTTTCCTTCCTGGGTGATGGTTTCCATGTGCTTTTCCTAGTCTCCTAGTAGTAGAGCAGGTCCTCTGCTGTGCCACACTACCAAAGCTGGTGCTTGCCCCACTTTTGTGATTAAGAAGAAAAGAGGCAGGTGGGCAAACAGCCCTTCAGTCCTCGGGGTTATTGGGAGGAGGACGTTGTGGCAGCAGTGGGGCAGGCTGGGGAAGGGAGCTGCCTTCTGTGGGCCCTAAATGTCACTTCTGGTCCAGGGTTTCATTCAAAATAGGGATCAGTTTTTGTGAAATTTTTAGGAATTCAGTTTAGTACCTGCAGTTACTATGTCCCCTTTTCACCTAAGAAAACCTGGAATTATTTGGGTCAATGTTATTATGATGTTTCTGACAGGAATTGTATAGAGAAGACTATTTTATTGTAGAATGCTACTTAACAGAGTGAATATAGATTTACAGGTTAAGCTCTAAGAGTGTGTTGTAAACGTTTGTTTTAAAAATAATAACACTATCTAGTGTTAGTGATAGAATTTTGGCATGTTTAAATTCTGTTTTTAATCTTGTCTGGTAGAAAATTTTCATGAAAATGTTTATTTGTATTCTGGTCATGACAGCATTCATTTGATAATGATTCTGCAAAACAGACTTTGTATAGGACAAGATAATCTAATCTTGAAATAATAACTAAATGAAAACTTAATTCCAACAATTAAAAGGAGTTCTTAAGAGCACAAGCAAATGCAAATAAATTATTCAGGCTAATATAAGGTATTGCTAGGAAAGTAAACAGGACAGAGTGTGTGTGTTTATATCTGTATTTTATATAGATACACACAGACACACACATATTGTATACATATATAGCTATAAACCCAGGAAATACAGAATGAAGGAAGAAATTTGTATAATTTCCCTCAGCTGGTGAAAGAAAAAGTAGCAATAGCACTTGATAGAGTAACTCGACCTGTGCATGCAGTGGTGGGATCAGCACTTTTCCCAGGTGTAATTATTTATTTTCAGCTGTGGTTCTCATTTCATCAGTGTTTCATCTTATACCATCAGTATCTTCTAGAGCAGCTAGTAGCCTAGAATCATAGAATCATTAAGGTTGGACCTCCAAGACCATCGAGTCCAACCTTTGACCAAATACCACCATGCCAACTAAACCCTAGCACTAAGTGCCATAACCAGTCATTTCTTAAACATCACCAGGGATGGTGACTCCACCACTTCCCCCTGCAGCCCATTCTAATGCTTAACCACCTTTCCAAAAAAAGGGTGAAAAAATTCATCCTGATCTCCAACCTGAACCTTCCCTGGCGCAGCTTGAGGCCATTTCCTCTCATCCTCAACACTCTTCTTTATCTTTCACAGTGGTGGCCAGATTGAGTTCTAGCTGAGCTTTCACCTTTCTAATTTTCTCTCTACATGACCTAATGACATCCTTGTATTCTTCCTGAGTTGCCTGCCCCTTTTCCAAAGGTCATAAACTCTTTTTTTTCCCCCCTGAGTTCCAGCAAAACCTCCCTATTCAGTCAGGCTGGATTTCTTTCCTACTGACTCATCTTTTGGCGCATAGGGACAGCCTGCTCCTGAGCCTTTGAGATTTCCTTCTACCTGGACCCCTTTGTTTTTAATGGGTGCAGTATGGCACTAGCAGCTTCCTCTTGAACACAGTAAGATAACTAGATAAAACATTCAGTGTCTGATTGGGAACATGGGATACCAAATACACTTTAACAAAGAATATCTGTAAAACAAAAGCAAGTCTTTAAAAGTTTAACAGTTGCAGAACCCAAATATGCTGAGCCCTTGCTGAGGTGGAACAGGGAGGCTGAAGCTCAGCTGCAGGCTTTCTGCAGATCCAGGCATGGAGCACTAGCTCAGCTCATTGTAAATTACTGGGTTTAAGATTCACTCTTAACCCCTCGACTTCCGATCCACTATTATAAAATGAAAGGGAAAGCCAGTTACTCTAGATACAAACTAACTCAGTTTTAGTGATGATTCTCGTTGTGAAGCCTAGGGCTGTCCTGCATCCTCAGAAATGTCATTTCCACCCCACCATCCTACTCCCAGTAGCCCAAGCTGATTTTTGTTTTGCTAGCTGCAGCTCACATTGGCATTTTTAAAATTCTAAGCCAGAGCTTTGCTGTGCAAGGAGCCCTGTTTTTCGTGCCAGGGGCACTCTTGCCTTGGGAGCAAACACATACTGCTGGGCCCTGGGCACTACATGAAAGGAGCTGGTGGGTCCAGGCCATCTCCAGTGGGGTGGAGGCCCAAAGCTGCACTCTTTCTAAGCTCAGATGTGAGAAGAGCCAGGATGCACTGGGGATGTAGAGCCTTAGAGTTAAACACATTTGACTCCCGTTCCCCAGGCAGAATCTTCTCAGTGAGTCCTCTTTCCTTTGTCTGTTTTCACACAGGACATCTGGGGTGTGTTGCTTCTCTGCCCCAATCTTTCTTCTGGGCTCAAGATGTATTTCAGAGCTCCACTTTCCTGGCCTTTATTTCCTCTCTGTTTTCAGTCAGGCATCTCTACTTATATGGCAAGCACAGGCACCAAGATCTGCCTGCAACTGCAGTTCACATCTTGCGTTATGGAGGTGAGAGTCTTCAAGTTTGATTTGTGGGTTTCCATGTTCTTAAGTAGAGAAGGCCATCAAACCCACACCTTATGTCCTGGATGAATTCTCTAACCTTTAGTACCTCTCATACAACTTAGTGTTTGTTGTTCGGGGGTTTTTTTAATTAAAAAAAAAATCTTGATCCCTGCACAATTTTATAAGTATAATATTGGTGTCTACCTCCAAAGAACCTTATGGGCAATGGTTTTGGCCACTCCACCCTCAGATTACAGGTTATTTTTAATCCCATCCGGAGATTTGTAACTCTTTTCCAAGTGTGGGACAGGGAAACCAAGCCCATAACTGTGTTCCAAATACCACTCCTGGGACCTAAAATTAAATATTGCGAAATATTTGCCCACATGTTTTGCCTAGTTTTTACCACTGACATTGGCCTTTACTTTAAATTAGTTTTCTCTAGTCCTCATAGTTACTCCTGAGATAAAAACAGCCATAAGGACATTAAGGAGACTTTTCACTCACTACTCGAATACAGCCTATTTGTCCTTCCTTAATGGTGAAGACGTAATACTTACACTAGGCTTTCTTTTCAGTCAGGAATGCAAAATACCAAGCCCAAACGTGCACTGAGCCATGTCGCACTATTGCTCGGGACCAGTAGATGGCAACCACCCATTGCAGTGTCAAAGGTAAGTGAGAGTTGTTCAGGTAGGGGATTTATTAGGTGACAGCTTGAGCAACAAAGCTCTGCTACTCCACGCGAGGAGAAAGCAGAACTTGTATTTTTTACTCCTTCTTATACCTCTCCCTTTTGGAAGGGAGCAGCGAGTTACCCTTTTACATAGTCAGTTTTGACAAATTATAATCGTGACAATTCATTTGACTAAAATATCTTATGGCTGCTCCTTACTGCTCATATCAGTCAAAAAAAGAACAAGACAATGGAAAAAAATATCCAAAGCAATCAGATTGCCTTAGCTTCCACAGGAACACAGGGATAGCCTCAAGTTCTTATCATTATTAATTAGATTCCTTATTACTTTAGGTGGAAGCAGTTAGAACTCAGTAACCATGAATCTGGGATTGGAACTAGACTTCCCTCTAGGAACTGACTGAGGCTATTGACATACCAGATAATTAATTCTGGTTATATGAGTGGCCTCACAGAAATTTTTTTGACATGATCAAGTTTGAAGAAATTCTAATTTTTTTTCCTACAGCATTAGATTAAAAGTTATTCATTTCTAGGAGCAAGAACAGTAAAGGTTTGAAAAAATACCCTCAAAGAACCTTGCATTTACACTTCAGAAAAGAAGTTCCTTCATTAAAACAGGAGAAGAGTTAGAGAAATATATCTATAACCTTACTAGAAGGATACTTAACTACCTGTAGTCATGTTAAATTTTCCTTTAGCATTGATTTAACCATATTTTGTGCCTTTGTTTTCAATAGGGATTAGTATACATGATACATGTATTGATGCACACAGAAGTAGAGTGTCTGTAGTGCAGGAAAAAAACAGACCTTTAGACCGCTGAAGGATTCCAGAATCGCCTTACAGTGTCATTTGCAATTTAGAAAAGAATACACTACAACTAGCTAAACCAGTCAAGAAGAGCTTAACTGTCACCTAGTAAAAGCAAACCAAAATACTCTGCATAACTGGCATGCCTCCCTCCAGGTTCTCAACCACTTTGCAAACCATTAACTTGAAATGCATTAATTTGCACCCTTGCAGTACAAGGTGTATGTTTATTCTCAGAACTCACACCTGTGCTAGGAAGGCTTAAAAGACCGACTTGACAGATAAAAGTATAACCTTTCACTTTTGTTACTGCTACCCCTTGATCAGCTGTGAATTTCTGTAAGTGACTTTGAAATTAGGAGAAAACCAGCTGGCATCCATTTCCTAGTGAATACTAGAGGGGTGATATTAGGAATAGCTTCAGAAATCATTTAGGAAACCCATCAAACTTTTCTCATTATTTCCTTAATCTCATAATAACATTTGTACTCTAAAACTCCTTACTTTTTAACGAGATTTGAGAGTTTTTTTCTTCTTTAGAGAACTTAAAGGGCTTCAACCTGATTATAAAATTTGAGCAACTTTATTTGCCTTAGCATGCAAAATGATGCAATTTATATATGTTGTTTTTCTTGTGGACCCATGAGTTTTGTTAAGGGTTCAAGAGTTATCTTGGACTCTTCTTGCAGAGAACTGCAAAGCTAGTTAGATTTTTTGGGTTTTTTATGAAATGGCAAAGAAAGAAAAGTCTAAATGATTTAGAAGGAATTTTTCAACAAACAATAAAAATATTGTTCTGTTTATAGTCATGCTTTTTTTATCTTAAATGTTTGAGGAGTACAGATAATTTTAAAGATTCAAAGTCTGTCGTTGCCATCAAGGGTAGAGAAAGGTCTCACTTCTGGTACTTATCACAACAGAAGTTTGCAAGAGACCTCCAAGGACAGTAACTGTCCAGTAAAGTTTAGTTCATGTTCAAAGGAATCCGTGTGGAAATTCCCTTCTGCTCAATACTTCATACACATCACAGATCACAAAATACATCCTCATGCACTGTAATAGTCATATATATAGCAGGACCTGCCTCAAGGTCTGGAATTTTATGTGTTAGATATATAAGTAAGGGTCAGAGGTATCTTCAAAACTTGTGACATGTTTCTCTCATGTGTGCATTGAAATGTGTGTACAGTGAGCTGTGACAAAGTGCTCTGAAGATCATGGTCTGGTAAAAGTGTGCACACCTTATGTACAATGGTAAAAAGACCCTGGAAAAATGTAACTGTAGCCTTTTCACTCTTCTCCTGCACTTTCTAAAATTGGAAAAAGCCCATATTGTCCCCTACTACTGTGCAGAAAAAGAATCCCTGGACTGTTTTTAGCAAAACATTTCTGTTTCTTTGATCGAGACACTGGAAATGTTCCTTGTTGAGCAAAGCATAGCATGTTGTCTGGCAGACTTGTTTGTTTGATCATGTTACAGTGAAGAATGAAAATCTGATTGAGCAGTGAAGCGAGTGCTTTGAACATTGACTTTTAAACAAAGAATAAAGTACAGATTTGCATGGGAACTTTGCTTACCTGATCCTTATTTCTGATGCTGTTTGAAGCATAATTTGAAGGAGAGATAACCAGGGTCACAGTCCAGTAATGTGCTGAGTGATTCTGAGGTGGTGCTGGATTCTATCCATTACCATTGCTTGAGATTCAGGAATAATCAAACTCGGCATAATAAATTACCAAGATAAGATGGGTAATGAAAGAATGTGAAATGCAGAAGATAAGTTTGTGTTTCTCAGCGGTGTTCAGTGTGACTTTTGTAATTATTAACTAAACCTTAAAGCCTGAGGTAGTCCTTATTCAAACGCCTTAATCCTTTTTCAGATTCTCTCCTTACAACATCTCCTCACATTTCCACAATGAGGGAAAGGAAGACGACAGATCCACTTCATTTGTCCACAGATCTGAGTGAAGGAAAGGAGAAGTTAAGACTGAAACAAGAGGTCGGCCTGATTAGCGGCGTGTCATTAATTGCAGGCACCATGATAGGCTCGGGGATCTTTATGTCCCCTGAGTGGGTACTACATCACATGGGGAACCCTGCCAGCAGCCTGCTGATCTGGGCAGCATGCGGTCTCCTGGCCACGTTTGGAGCCTTGTCGTACGCTGAGCTTGGAACAATAATTAAAGAGTCTGGAGGAGAATATATTTACATTTTGAGGATTTTTGGTTCTTTTCCTGCTTTCCTTTTCGCCTACACTTCTGTCATCCTGGTGAGACCAGCTGGTTTGGCAGCTGTCTGTCTGAGCTTTGCTGAGTACGCCATTGCACCGTTCTACCCAGGATGCTCATCTCCGCAGGTTGCCATCAAATGTACAGCTGCCGCCTGCATCTTGATTTTAACTATCATCAACTGTCTCAACGTGAGGCTGGCGACATCTGTTATGAACATTTTTACAGCTGCCAAACTCTTGGCTTTGTTGGTGATCGTGGTGGGTGGGTTGGTGCTGCTTGCCAAGGGACAAACTCAGAGTTTTCAGAATGGTTTTCAAGGCACGACTGCAGGTATTGGGGCAGTTGGAGCGGCATTTTACCAGGGACTCTGGTCCTATGATGGATGGAACAACCTAAATTATGTAACTGAGGAACTGAAGAAGCCTGAGGTGAGTGAGTGAGTGAGTGAGTGAGTGAGTGAGTGAGTGAGTGACTGACTGACTGACTGACTGACTGACTGACTGATCTGGGTTTTACTTAATCCTGTTGTTAATATGTTTGATTCTATCTGTGATTGTGTTACAAAAGGTAATCAAGGGGCTTACAGTGAGGGTGGTGAGACACTGACACAAAAGAAGTTGTGGATGCCCCATCCCCAGAAGTGTTCAAGGCCAGCTTGTGTGGGGCTTTGACCAACCTGGTGTAGTGGAAGGAACCCCTGCTCATGCATGAGGGTTAGAACTACATAATATATAAGGCCCCTTCCAATCCAAACCATTTGTGATCCTACGAAAGTCCTAAAATACTCCATTGACTGGAAAAAAATTATTAGGCAGCACTTGGATGCTTTGGGGATGAAGTTTTGTCTTAATGTTTAGAGGATCTTGCTGTAGACACCTAGATTTATTCAGAAAAGCACTCACTACTATAATCCATAACGGATTCTTAACACCACATATTCCCTTAACGACTTGATCCGTAATCTATGCATCAGAAAACTAATTTATCTCTCCCCATTGCATGGAGGGGCAACTTCAGAGCAAGCCAAGCCTCACTGGAAAGGGAATCTAACTCTCTGAATGATCCCTGTCTTTAAACATGTACATTTTAGCATCGTGCAGTCCATGCTATAGGCACTGAAGTAGCTCACCTGCATCTCACATCAGCCTCCTCTGCACCATATTACCCATTTTCACAGATCTAACACTGCAGCAGTGAACAATCCTCATTTTGCAAGAGTTGTGTGAGTGCAGAGTTTATAGAGTGTGCTTTCTACCAGTGCAGCACAAAAGATCCTGAAGATTAAATGAAAATACACAGTTAAATATTAACCTAAATGGCAGCAAAGATTCCAGGGCCACTCTCTCCCACAGGATTGTGAGCACTGATATTCAGGCCCTTCCAGAATGGAGACATCAACATTAGGAATTGCTATATCTTGTCCTGTGTTGAGAGTGGGGAATGCAAAAATTGATATTTCAGGTTCTCAGTTGCCATTTCCCAGTATTTTCAGTTGCATATGACATTGTTGATTTTAGTGAGTCTTAAAATGATCCTGTGGCGTTCTAAGACACAATCCTGCCACTAAGAAAAAAGAAATATTTCCTTCCTAAAGCAAATCCCCTTTGAGATTTTGGTATCAAACCCCTGTTTTGATTTAAACTGTAGCAGAGGTAAATGTGATGCAGCACACACTGGAACTTTGTCCATGGCAGTGAGATGTTTATGGGAAGATGCAGCACACCAGGAGACATAACACACTAGTAATGAATAAATCAATGTTAAAGTAATCAAGAAGTATGCAAAAGACATCTTGGGCAGCTATGAACCAAAATATTTTTAATAAGATTTGGTGGGTCCTTTTTGTTTGATATATTTTGGTTGGTTGGTTGTGGGGTTTTTTAGACTAACTTTGGAACTGTACAACCTCACTGTTTGCCTGACTTCTTTGGGAGACTGGTGTGAAAACTGCCATGTGAATCTGGATCTACGTCTTGTTCTGAGGAAAAGCTTAGGGAGCGGAGGAATTTGAATGAGAGCGTGGGTGGTGGCAAAAACAAACAAAAAAAGCACAGTGCAGGCATAAATGTGCTGCACCTAACACTGCTGTCATCCCTTTTCCAGGTGACCCTTCCCAGAGCTCTGATGATTGCGATTCCTTTGGTTACGTGCCTGTATTTGCTGGTAAACGTGAGCTACTTGGCAGCCATGACTCCCTCTGAGCTTCTGTCTTCAGGAGCAGTGGCCGTCACTTGGGGGTGAGCTCTGCGTGGGGCAACACAGGCAATGCAGCCTCACGAATACTGGTTCTCTCCTGAGTTTCAGGAGATTTAAATGTTATTCCCAGAGGGAATGGCAGCACTGCATTGATCAGGCCAGGAAGACCTGTCAGGCCATATTACAGAGAAGAAGAGGATGACAAAGATGCTCAGAGGGCTGAAGCACACTGCTGAGAGGGCTGGGACTGTTCAGCTTGGAGGAGAGAAAGCTCTGGGGAGACCTTATAGCACGTTCCAGGGCCTAAAGGGGCTACAAGAGAGCTGGAAAGGAAGTCTTTACAAGGGCATGTAGAGGTAGGACAAGCAGGAATGGCTTCAAATTGAAAGAGAATAGGTTTAGATTAGACATAAGGAAGAAATTCTTTCCTGTGAGGGTGGTGAGGCTCTGGCACAGGTTTCCCAGAGAAGCTGTGGATGCCCCGTCCCTGGAAACATTCAAGGTCAGGTTGGAGGGGGCTTTGAACAACCTGGTCTAGTGGAAGGTGTTCTTGCTCATGGCAGGGGCTTGCAACAGGATAACTGGCAAGGTCCGTTTCAACCCACACCGTTCTATGATTCTATAATTCTATGGTTCTGTGAGGCCAAGCCTGACCAGCTCCATCTGGCCATGGTCTCCAAGGTGCATCTAGGTTGCCAAGATGGCACATCCCTTACTCCCCATTCCCATTCATTTACACTGGGAACCTATAGCTCCCCCCCAGTTCATGTTTTACCTCATGGAAAGTGTCCATAAAGGAGAGGTGAAGGTCACACCAGGAGCATCTCCCCACAGGCACTGGGAATGCAGCGAGGGTACATATCCAGACCTGGGGACTGAGAAATGATGCACATTTTACATATTTCCAGGGAAATTGAGAGGGCAATGTGCTGCCCTGCTAATGCAGAAGCAGGGGGTTAGGAGTGAGACAAGAGCCAGCTGAGTGAATCCTGTCCACTTGGTACCTGGAATTTAGAGCAGACCGGAGTCTTTTGGCTCAGTTTCTCCATCTGGGGGGAAATCGAAAATGACACTTATCTCAACAACACCTTTGAGAGGTGTTATATACAGGTTGGGTAGCCTTTGGTAACTGTAACTTTAACTGGCTTGTGCTTTTCCAGAGCTGCACAGAAACAATTTCTACCTCTCATCAACCTGAAGTGTTTGGTGATATTAAATAGATTCTGTGCAAGACAAGGAATTTAGGAAGAGAAGGAAGGGACCATCAGGAGAGGTGTAGACACCATCAATGATCTTCCACCAGAACATCCAGCCTCTAAATATTTCCAAAGACACAGAATCCTTGATAGCCGTTAATGAGTTGTCTGGCAGAAATGACGACACGGTGTATCCATGGATTACGTGCTTCTCATCCTCTTCCTAAACAGTCAGCAGCAGCTTTGCTTCTGTGTGCATTTCACAAGATCTCCCATTTGAAGGTCTGACTGAGCTCTTGCTGGATGTGTTCTCTAATAGCCTTTCACGTCATTATGAGTAGGAGCTTTTAAAGGTCTAGTGCTTTGTTTGAGCATGTCACAAAGCCTCACTAGCCTGCAGTGTCATGAACTTTCCCTGCACTTCCTTTCCCATCATTCCTAATTAACAAGTTACTCGTGAGCGTCCTCCTTTGTAACACATCTCCTTTTCCTGCCTGATTAACCTTTTCACCCAAGAGTGCAATTCAGGAAGAAATACTGAACTAGTGACAGGAAAGCTGGGCACTCGAAGGCTGGGGGACAGGTAGGTAGCCAGAGTCTGAGGAGGGGGTGATGGCTGTGGCTCACAAGCAAGAGATGCAGCTGTTCAGGCCATTAAGAAAGAATGGGAGGAGTATAAAGAAGCCAGAGGAGGACTTGTCACATTTAAATGCATTTATTCCCCATGTAAGAGGAAGACTGCCAGAAAGAAACATTGTTCAGTGGTGAGAGGCGCAGCCACAAAAGGAGCTCAGGAAACTCTTCCCAGTATTTATTTGATGACAGTGATTTAACAGCAACTGCAGGTTTCAGTTTGCTAGTAAATAAAGTGATCTAAAAAGCATCTGAGTTTTGGATTTTTGCCAATTAGATAAACAGAGTGTTTGTGTATGTGATAATTACCCCAAACACCAGCATTTATTACTCAATTAATACTCTTAATGCTGCTTCTTTCCAGAAGACAATCTTCACTTTTAGGTGAGAAGATTATCATTCCTTCCAAATGTTTACCTTGAACTCTGTTTGTAACTCTGCTACTTCTTCTGTTAAGGAGAAGGCAAACCAGAAATGTCTGAACATGCTGTAGAACCAAACGTCTGGAATTCAAACCCTTGCTTTGGCCTAAGCCTGATTCACAGAATAGCAGTAATAGGTTTGTGTGGGATTAAAGGGTTAAAATCTCATGCATAGTGAAGAAGAGGTTATAATGCAGAATATTTCTTCCAGTGTAATGGGAACAGTTTTTCTGTGATTTTCAAGCTAGTATTGTTGGTTGTGATAGCAGTATCTTCAGACTTTTTGCATCAGTGCACAAAAAAGGTGGTTTTGCTTGTTGTGACAGCTTTGTACACCACTGCAGTGTGGACAGAAGGAGATAAATATACACCAAGCTGTATATATATATTTATACACCAAGGTGTAGATATATATACACCAAGGAAGAAAAGCTGTCAGACAAGACATACTTACTGGTCACTGAATATTATGGGAATTGCAAGAAGACTTTAAATCATTAGAAAGACTTTGGGAAAAAATTCAGTATGACACAAGAATAATGGAGGGAAGAAACCTGTCTGGTTCTAGAGTAAATATTCAGTACATCTATGAACTGCATCTTATGCTGTGAACTCTTTGTCACCTTAGGGACAAAGTCTTGGGCAGCTGGGCGTGGCTCATCTCCCTGTCGGTGGCCCTGTCTACGTTTGGTTCATCGAATGGCACGTTCTTCAGCGGAGGCCGCGTGTGCTACATTGCTGCCAGGGAGGGCCACATGGTAAGCACAAAAAAGGGGTCTGGCTTGCTTTGAGCAACTTCACCTTCTTGTGACACTAAAGCAGAGAGGAAAACACTGAGTGTGTTCAACTGCCAGAGCAATAGCTCTTCAAGGGGTTTGTTCCTTGCTCAAAGACTTTAATCCCCATCTCCTTCAAATATAAGGTGTATGTTGTCTCTGGGCTTTCTTCTTCAGTCAGGTACTTTCAAAAAGGTGCATATTCACATCTGGCCTAAATTTCAAGAACAGCCTTGAAATGAACCACTCCAATACTGCTGCACTGGGGCACCAGGCACAGCCTGTGGGGTGACCCAGTCAATATACCTGCCAGGGAAGGGGAACCTGGCCATGCTTGTGTGTTGCTTTGCTTGCACTGGGAAGGTAGCCCAGAACCAGCCAGCTGCCTTTGCATGTTATACTGACTACACCGGTTGGTCTCAGGGGTGTTCCAGCCTTCTCATGGGTAGTCCAGCTTAGATGCAGCATAGGATATCTCTGCTTTTCAAGCTTCATAGCAATTACAAGGTGACACCAAGCCTCACATCTCTCCTAGCTTGGGTTTATCACTGGTTTTGTTAGGTGGGCCAAATCTGGTAGCCCAGTGGAGGTCAGGCTGCTGCAGCTCCCTCCTCCCTGGTCCAACCAGTAAATCCAGCATGTATTCCCAGTAGCCACACACACGCAAACACAGGTATGAAACATATTTATACACACACATACATACATGTGTAGCTGTGTATGTACATACACAGACAGCAGGGTACATAAAGCTGCACATACGGACACTCCTGGAGCTCACACAAACATCAGCTCTAACAGCACCAAGGGCCTTTGTTACCCTCTCTGGCTGATCAGGGGTCTATTAGTGGGAAAACACAGAGAAACATATGTGCAGTGTAGGTCCCTCCAGCAGCTGGGCTCAGACACTCAGCCCCTGGATCCCAGTCTCCCCAGTTGCTGGTACCTGGGCATACAAGCCCCTGAGGTTGCTGCCCATCCCAGCTGCTGATATGGACCCCCTCACTCACAGGTACACCCCGCCCGACCCACTTCACCACACTGCGCCACAAAGAGGAGAAAAAATGCTGAGTTGCATTTGTCTTTCTCTGTTTTGAGCAGGCCTCTTGTGTTCCTCCTGAACCTCTCTGCTTTTTTTGGTCCTTCCCACCCATAGCATCTGGTGTTTCTGTTCTCAGGTGCAAAGGCACTGAAATAGGTTGCACAGGGAGCTTGTGGATGCCCCATCCCTGGAAGCTCAAGGCCAGGCTGGATGGGGCTCTGAGCAGCCCAGTCCAGTGGAAGGTGCCCCTGCCTACAGCAGGGATGTTGAAACTAGATGATCTGTAAGGTCCCTTCCAACCCAAATTATTCTATGTATCTATGATTCCACGCCAGCTCCACTCCTGGCTCACAGCAGAGAATCTCTTATGCATATGAATGACCAGGTTGGTGGCGATAACTGGACTGGTGGTTGCTGGTTTTGGTGGTTGCTGGTTTCGGTGGTTACTGGTTCCTCAACTTCTCTCTCTAAGGACAGTGCCTGCTGTATCATGGCAAGCTCTGTGCTGAGACGTGCACAGATAATCTGAGTCTGACCATACCAGACTACGAGCTGAATGTTTATGACAATACTCAGACACTCATCTCCAGCAAAAGTCCTTGCATGATATTTTGGTTGGGATGTAAAAATAAAATAAAATAAAATAAAAAAAAAGAAAGTAGCCTTTCTCATTAAACTTTCCCAATGAAACAAACAATAAAGAGGCTCCTAAGCCTCTCAGTGTTCTGAAACAAACCCTGGTTTAATTTGTAGTTACTTAAATGTTTCAGGAGTAGTCTTTGGCTTATTTTCCAGTCATCCCAAGAGAAGTCAAGTCCTAGAGAGACGTGACAGAGGGCAGAAGAGTGGGTCCATGGCAAAAGGTCCTGATGGTGGCCAGGAAAGCTCTAATTTGACTCAGTCTGTCACATCAGCAGTTTGAAAACCTCATTTTGTCTGCTCAAACTGAGAATATTTGATATGAAACCAGTGAGACACAATAAAAATACCCTTGAAGGAGTTTTCTGTATTTACACTCCTCGGAGTTGGTCTGGTTTTTTGTGATGCTTATTTGCTGATTACAAGTGGCTCTGGCTGCAGGCAAAGCTCCCACCAGCAGCTGAGGGGGATGAGTAAGGACCTCTGAGTCCATGATATGACGATACAGTGTTTTGCTTTGTTTTTCAGCCAGATATTCTGTCCATGGCTCACGTGCGATGCCTCACGCCCTCCCCTGCTCTACTGTTCACGTCTGCGATGTCTTTAATAATGATAATTTCAGGAAGCTTCACCAGTATCGTGAACTTTTTCAGGTATGTGAGTGTAGCGTTTCTGTTTGCATCTCCTGTGCTCCTGGGTTTTACAATGTTTATAAGTATTTTCTTGCAATATCTTTTTGAGCCTGGGCTATTGCTTTCTAACCAATATTGGGGAGAGGATGAGGGAAGAAAGAAGAGAAAGAGCTTGGGAACCAGCACCTTTGCAATGCATGAATGCTCCTGTCAGTATAGACTTAACTGAATGTGATTCATCCTCATTGAAATGTATCTGTAATATTCAGATAATTTTAAAATTCTCAGTGTTTGTGCTAGAAAGGAAATGAATGGAAGAACTACTAAATTTATATCAATATTCACCTTTTTAATTGGAGATATGAACATCTGGGATCTGCAAGACAGGCCTGACATTCCTGGATGATCTCACCCCAAGTTTAATGCTGTCTAATTTTTTTCCTTTTCTTCCAGTTTTATGGCATGGTTTTTCTATGGCATGACTATTTCTGGGCTCCTGTATTTAAAAATCAAGAAACCAGAACTGCCAAGATCTTACAAGGTAAAGTAATAACATAAAACATTCAAATATTTTCCTATATTGTTCAAATGACTAAGAGAACATTAAGAGAAAAGAGTGAGCACTGCTGTCTTACAGATTTAAAGTGGTTGTCCTTCCTTTTTTAATATCAAGTTTTGTCTCAGCAAAGTCAACAAGGGGCGAGATAGTGTGAATATACAGGCTCAGTCAAGGTTGAATTCTCTGTCTTGAAAAACTAATAATGCCCTGCCTCCTCACTATGGAAAATGTATCTACCATATCCTCTTTTTTTCTAAAAGATTTAAGCTGTAAATGAAAGATGATTCTGATCAACAATGTAATCACCTGTTTATGCTCGCAGACCTTGGGCAAACCCCTTGGAGGATAGCCCAGGTGTAAGAACCTTGCAGAGGAACAAGTAACTCAGGTGGGGTGCCCCAAGTCCTTTGAGATGACATGGGGACAGGTTTGTTCCCCACAAAACAGATAAAAGGAAAGAAATCAGGAGTCATGTGTTCTTCCCCTGATGCTATGAGCGAGCTGATCTGCAGTGCTTCCTCAGTGACTGAGGATTATTAGTGAATGCACAAGCCACCCTCCTTTGAGGAAGGGTGGCTTCAAATTGAAGTTTAAATGCTTTCTGACCAGGCTTACACAAATTGCCTCTGAGATTGCCTGTCCACCTGTCTGTCAACACCTGGATGAACCTTTTTGTGCAATGGTGCTAAGTTGATTTGTATACAATTGCTTTGTGTTTTGTCTACAGCTTGGCTTTTAGATACAAGGTAGGAGGGAGAGCCAGAACAGACCTGGCACTAAAGCCAGTAGTTTGCATATTCAGGTCTAGGAGGGCAGGAATGATCAGGGGTTAAGGTGTGATATGGTGATGTAGCTCTTGCAGGGATGTTCAGCCTTGGAGTGGGGGTATGCTGGGAAACAGGATGTCTGGATTAATTGGTATTTCTAGGTAATACCTCAGGTTGCAGAAAGGTTTCATCTAAAAAGCCTTCTGCAAAAGTTCCAGGGTTGTCCAAACCCACAGTGGCCCAGAATTACATGAGTCTTTATGGTGATGTTTTGCTTTCACAGGTCCCAATTATCATCCCCATAATCGTGCTGATGGCGGCTGTGTACCTGGTGTTAGCTCCCATCATTGATCAACCCCAAGTAGAGATCCTCTACATCGTCCTGTTCATTTTCAGTGGCATCATTTTTTATTTCCCACTGGTTCGCTTCAAGTACCACCCTCGCTTCTTAGAGAGAGTCACTTTACAGCTCCAGTTGTTGCTGGAAGTTGCTCCAACTACCAAGGATGCAAACTGAGAGAACATTTGCCCTCCACATGGCTGCCTGCTCCTCATGGTTTATCTCAGCACCTTGGTTTTCAAGGCTCAGAAAATAGTCTTCTGTAAAGAGGAATGAGTAGAATGAGTGTAAAAATAAAATAACTAACGTATGAGAGTGACACTAACGTGTCCAGGTGAGATGGACTATAGCTATGACTCCTCACGTTTCCTTAAAATTTTGGAGACGTTTTTCTCCTTTTCAGCTCTGTCTTGGCAAATTACATACATATTCCAAAGGAATGTGTGTTTTGGTACTTTTCATCCCAAGAAGGGCTGTTTATCAGAATCTCAGATCTTATATTTCAAGGTAAAAGGCAGCAAAAGACAGACAATGAAATATTATTCCTGTAGCAGGCTGGGTCCCTAAGCCATTCCTGTCAATGCCTTTAATTATTTACACCCAGTTCTGCCCAATGTGACTGCAGAGCTTCTCAAATCAATAAAGCAAGGGCTCACCATGCCCACAACAAATAAAACCTTTTTCACTCTGGTATTCACTCTGGGAAGACCTTGCTTCTTCCTGTCCCAGGTGCAAAGTCGCAACAGTCCTTTCTCTGTCTCAAAAATAATCCCACATCTCCCACAGAGAAACCTCTGACACAAGGCAAGAAGTGCTTTAAAGCTCTGTCACTTTACTCAGTTGAGAATGCACTTGTCATTGGGGATCCATCCATTCATGATGAGGACACAAGCAACATCACTCAGGTACCAACAGTCACCCAGTGTGCTTCCCATAATTCCCTTGAAGACAAATAACTTCTTTTGTGACAAAGTGAGAAAAAAAAATACAAAGCAAAAAAACCAACCAAAAATCCCAAGAGCATTTGTGCCAGCAAGATACTCTCACTGGGAATTAAAGAAACCGCATACTGGGCTACACTGGGAGAAGTGTGGCCAGCAGATCAAGGAAATACTCTGTGTCTCTTTGGACTCAACGCCTGAAATCATGCATCCAGTGTTGGGCCCTGCAGTTTAAGGTGGAGTTGTGAAGACCACCTGGGCCCTTCTTTGTAATGGCAACTCAGAGCAACCATCACAAGCTGTGGCTTGAGATGTTCAGGCTAAACTTAGGGAAAACATCTTCACCATGAGGGCAGTGCAGCCTTGGAGCAATGTGCAAGAAGGTGGTGAGATCTCAGTTCTCTTACATTTGCTACCACAGCTATTTCCACTGATCTCTATGATTCTAAAGGCACAGCGAAGTCATGGGCTGTGCTCCCACCCACACCTAACAAGCCACTGTTGTTTCTCATTATCCCAAGGTGCAACTGTTTTTATCCTGTTCTTAGGGGAAAGAGAGGTATTATATGCTGTTTTCTTCCCATTTTTTCTAGATTGTTCCAGGATGAAACCTGTCATAGACTAAAAAGGTCTAGGAGTTAGTCCCTAAAATGCCTTGTTAGATCTTAAAGTACTAAAAGTTATTCAGGTCAGAAAGTTTTCTGTCAGCATTCTTCTACAGGACCTGCTACAATCCTGCTACCTTTTACCTATCCTGCTACGATCCTAGAACAGGGTAACTTGATCCTCCAGGCCTCTTACGGCCCATCTCAGAGCTGTGTATCTGATTACAATCTCATTCTGCAATGCCACCCCCTCTGTTCCTCTGAGTGGTGATACCAGCAGTTACAGGGATGCACCAACAGTCTGCTTTTCCAAGAGTTAGGTATGATAATGGAGTAGGCCAGTTGCCTCTCATCAAATCCTTGCCTAAACAGTGTTTAGGAGGATTTCCTTCCACTGATTTTAGCTGGAGTTGCCAACAAAGGCCGCTGAAGGAACACTTTTTCCTCCTGAACCCCCTGACAATGTAAAATTCTTGGGATGCCTCTCTTAAAGGAGGGGATGTGCTTAAAAGGACTGATGAGGTCCGGAGCTCTAGGTTACCTTCTCCCCACTGCCCCAGGCTCTTCATTTGGTGTCAGGGAAACCTCTTAATGGAGCTGCATCTCAGCTACTTAGCTAAAAATTAGGATAATACAATTTCTCTGATAATTTTTTGGAAACAATCTCTTTTTCCTACACCTATTTATGAAGCCTGTCACACGGGGCTGTGCTCTAATAAAGAACATGAAAAGACTTAACAATTTGAATAGATAGCCTTTATATGTTATTGGTTTGTGTATGGATATAGGGGAGCTGGAAAGCTGCAATTATCATACTTTGCCCAATCTCATTTTCTATAGTTATTACTGTAACAAGATGTTCTTTTTTATTTATGTTGCCTAAGATTTGCAGGTGTTTATAATGCCAAAACAAGATGCTGAAAGCTTGGAGAATTGCAAGATAATTACAATAAAATGGGCATTACAATGAAGTGAGTTAATGTGTCTGTTTCTGTTTTTCATCCAAGAAAAACAATTCCATAGAAATTTTACTGCATGATCATAAACAATCAGCATCAGGCTTATCTCTCCTTGGTCAGAAGGTTTAACAACATTCGTGGGTGCTTATATGTGCATACACTCATTTTTCAGAATGATTGCTTATCTATTCAACCCCAGCATATGTAAATCGGAATCTCTTTTTCCTTCATGAGACATTTACAATAGAAGTGCCAGGAAGAGGCAGCACGTTCTTACCATTCATTCCTGCAGCACAGTGACAACGTGACAGTGGACTGAGCTCTGTAGCTGACACTTGTACAGGTTTTACTACAAGATCTTATTGGTCCTGTCTGTTTCCAAAACTCCAGATCCCTGTGA
This sequence comes from Rhagologus leucostigma, assembly GCA_013397725.1. Taxonomy (NCBI): domain Eukaryota; kingdom Metazoa; phylum Chordata; class Aves; order Passeriformes; genus Rhagologus; species Rhagologus leucostigma. The sequence goes on along the minus strand of VZTD01004190.1, from coordinate 568,605 downwards.
CCTGTGCTTAGACCCTTTCTTCATGTGCTAGGAGGGAAAATGGACTATCAACACTGACCTCAAGATAATCATAGGATCTCTACTTCACCTCAAGACCCTGAATATAATTGAATCTCATCCTTCAGCTGGCAACCTACAACAACCAGTTGGGCGTTTTACCTTGGTGCACAAAGCTGAATGCATTCTGGGCTTTTTCCTGACTTCCTCAGAAGCATCAGAGATGGGCTACACCGGGGGACAGTAAAGGACAGTCCAGTGTGTGAGAGAGCACAGAAAATCCTCCTTTGGTGATTTTCTAGTTAGACATGCTCATATGCCCAAGTTAAAGTGATTGCCATAATTTGTGGTTGAGGACAAATTTCCACTTGGGTGGGACAGAGCAGAATTCATGATGACTTTAATTTTCCTCTGTTCAAGAAACACAGTTCACCCACTTAGACTGACTGGGTTTATCCGAACAGTTCTCAGCCAGTGCAGAGGGTTTGGTGTTTAGTCTCTCCTGCTCTTTTCTGGGACATAGGGAATAAACAAGACCTCACTGGACCCTCTCAGCAGTGTTAACTTGCTCTCCAGATCATCGCACTTAGGGGATTGTAGATCTTCTCTCTTCAGAGATTAAATAAATACAGTCAGCTCTGGAATCACACACCATTGCAGTGTGGGTTGGAATTGACCTCTGGAGGTCTCTTGTCCAACTTCCTTCTTGAAGCGGGACTACTATCATGCTAAAGTAGGTTACCTGTGCCTCTATCTCTTCACGTTTTGGAAAACACTGAGGATGGAGAGCCCACCATCTCTCTGCACCACTCTTTGGATAAAGAAATTTTGCTGAAGTTCAATCTGAACATCTCAAGCTGCAGCTTGTGGCTGTTGCCCTTCCCTGTATCATCGTCTACTGCCAAAGAGGTTGGCTCCATCCTTTTTGTAACTCTCTTTCATGGAGCTGCAGGTTGCTGTTGCCTCTTTTTCTTTTTGCCAGAACAAGCCCAACTCAACAAGCTTCTTCACGCAGGCAAAGTGCTCTGGACCTCTGTCTTGGGAGCTCTTTGTTGAACTCTCCCCAGTTCCTCCACTTTCCTTTTGAACTGAGAAGGGGTCAGAAAATTGAATGAAACATTCCAAGTGTGCCCTTACAGGTGTCAGGTCTACAGAGATCCTGACATCCCTCGGTCTGCTTAGGTACCTTTCCTTATGCAGGCTGCTATGTGTAACCCTTTCAGTCAGTCACTTCTAAGAGCTTCAGCTGACTTAGTTGAAGGGAATGGAAAACCCTCATATTGTACTGTTGGTGCTCTTACTAGAAACTTTGTCTAGGCTGTGATAAATCCAGCATCAGGATGACTCAGTCTAGCAGTGCAGGGGGATCTGCATCTTGCACTTTACCATTTATTGATTAGTTAGTTGGATACTGTCAGGGTCTTTGTGTATGTGACTCATTCCTCATGAAGGAGTGATTTTTGCTAAAAAAGGATGTACACCCACGATCATACAATAAATGGGTGGTCTTAGGTTTGTGAACTTGCAGTGAAATTAATGGCTAGTGAAATAGCCCATCTGCTTTTAGAATCGAGCTACCGTGTCATGTTTGTCCTCAGAGACTGTGAACCCTACAGCTTGAGCATCTGGCAGATAAATTATCATCTTTTCCTTCTAAAGGCTGGTCATCAGTTCTTATTGTTTAATTTCATGGAGTATGCCCTGGTTTCCATGCATTGACATGAAAGGCAACAGGGGAGCTGAGAACAGGGAAAATGAGAAGTACTTGAAAGAGAATTGCTGTACATACAAGTCTTGGCTTGTCTGTCTGAATTACCTATGTAAAATCCAGACATGGACAACACCCAAACAGCAAAGACGTGTGCCCAGAAGTTCTGAAATGACAGAATAATTTTTTTTTTTTGTGAAGCAGGATAGATTTCCTTTCTGTTTGTACATTCTGGGCCTGTTCCTCAGTTCACAATCTATTTTCCCACAGCATAACTGTGTCATTAACAAAGTAGAGCAACAGTTCAGTATTTTGCCTTTTTCAATTGCTCAGTCTGTGGTTGCCAAACATCATCAGCAGGTCATGGTTCCTTTGAAGAGATGCCACCAGAATGTACACAGATTTCCAGGAGAAGGTACAAGCCCTGGCACAAGGAGCACCACCACAGCCCCAAGAAGTTCCTGAATCAGGAATCCAGAGCTGCCCCCAGGATCTCACAGAGTATCAGTCTTGCTGTCCTCCTCCCTTTGCTGTGGCCTTACTTCAGGGCTCTGAGTGCTCATTTTTCCACTCACATCCCACCCTGTTTAAAATTGGGTTAATGAGACATCAGCCTGGCTGAGTTGCTGTGAAGCTTAGTTCAGCCATGTTTGTAAATAAAAGGAAATAATCTCATCTCACTTAGGAGGAAGCAGGAGGATCAAATGATGCCAGTAGTCTTCTTTCTCCTAGGCCAAGCAGTCCCTCTTACCTATACTTTTACGGTCTATATTAAGTGTACAGAATCTGCAGAAAATACGGAGGGTTTCATTCTGGCTGAAGGGCCACTGTGGTAAGTTGTACCAGCTGAGCCACCCTTTTGGTGTCCTTGGATGGCTCTCAGTCCACTGGGGCCCTGTGGGCACCCTGCAGGCAGGAGCCACGCCTCATGCACAGCAAGAAAGTGCAGAGGAGTGTGGACATCTTTGAGCACACCCAGGTGATGCTGCAAACTATCCCAAGGATCAGGGACCCTGGGATCCCCAAAACCTGCAGAGAGCTGTGCCCCTTGGAGCAAGATGAAAAGCCTGGACCAGATCCTGCTGCAGGTTCCTACCAGGATTCTCATGTACCAGGCACACGCATGACCGTAGGTAAAGAAGCACATGGTGACTTTTCATCCCCTTGGAGCTGCCTGGTCTCCAGGCCACTGTGGAAGCAGAAATGGTCCTCAAAAATCCCCTGCAGTCTTCACTAGCTTCCCAAAGGGTCCTCTCACCCAGTGCCCCCTAGCATCAAGTTTTCCTGCTCCTTCTGCCCTGAGGGCTGTGCTGCCAACCTGCCCAGCAAACCCCTGCCCGTTTTTCCACTCTCATTTAGTTTACTTTTTGCTGAAAGTAGCATTCCTCACATTTACAATGCAAAATACCCCTCAGACTGCACCAAAATACTTTACTCAGGAGTCCTGAATTTGGGCAAAAGACAGGGATTGGGGGATTGGGAATAGCCATTGGCACAGGTGGGGATGATGGGGAGGGCATTACACAGCTGTGGGCTGAAACCTCAGCTTAACATTGGCTTCCTTAAAAGCACAGAATCATTTAGGTAGGAAAAGACCTCTAAGATTATCGAGTCCAACCTTAACCCAGCATGGCCAAGCCACCAATAAACCATGTCCCTAAGCACCCCATCTACACTTTTTAAAAATCCCTCCAGGGATGGTGATTCCACCACATCCCTGGGCAACCTGTTTCAATGCTTGATAACCCTCTCAGTGAAGAAATATTTCCTCATATCTGATCTAAACCTTTGCTGGAGCAACTTGAGGCCACTTCCTCTCATCCTGTCACTTGTTACTTGAAAGAAGAGACTCACACCTCATCACAGCTCCTCTCAGGTAATTGTAGAGAGCAATAAGGTCTCCCCTAAGCTCAGACAAGTTCCCATGTCTGCTGTCCCCAAGGCAGGCGAGAGGGTCCTGGGAGCCGAGGGGCAGGGAGGTGACATTGCAGCGGACAGCGGGGCTGGCAGGTGTCAGTGGCAGTCAGGTGATGAAGAGCTCGGCAGCATCAGCCTCTCCCTCCCCTGCAGCTGGGCAGGCCAAAGAGCTGGGACCGAGGAATGGGGTCTCTCATGCCCAAGGAGTTGTTTCACTGTGCTGCCATGGACGGCTGCATGCAGCCCATGTCCACCCAGAGCCAGCATCCTCCACTGACATCACAGAAAAGCTCCTTTTGGGGCAGGAGAGTGAGGTCAAACAGCTCAGTCAGACAGATGCCAGCTCTGGAGCAAGGCAGAGGGCAGTCCTGTGGCTGGAAGTGAAATGATAAAGGGGAACAACTCCTGCCCTCTGCAGCAGTGGCCTCCTGGTTCCTGTGTCCATGTGTCCATCTGTTCCTGCATCTGTACCCCAGGCAGCCACGATACTGCACCCACCAGAGCCACCTGCTGAACAGCACTGGGGACACTTCTCTTGGGCTGCAGCAACTGCCCTGGGACAGAGTATTCTCCCAAGGGCCATCACTTTTTTCTTGAAGCAGTAGAAAAGAAGGCAGATTTCAGGCTGAAATCGGAATGAGTCCTTGTGAAGTCAGGCAAATTCATGAAAACTGAATTATTCATCGCTGTATTCAAAACATATCCATCCCCCTGCCATTTTGGAAATCCAGATGAAATGCTTTTGTGCTGGAGTTGGATACCCCCAGAGGTACTTTTGTAGTGCATTTTAAAAACCTGGCTCTTTGTCTTGTCTTGAGATCAAAGCTGGTTGGGAAGCAGGAGCCGCCTCCCGGAGCAGGCAGGACCTTGCCCAGCTGAGCTCAGGGCTTGCTGGAAAGCCAGAGAGGAAAACTCAAAGCTCAAGTTGTGTAACTGAGCACAAAGTGAATCTGACTTTTTCATTATCCAAGGTGAGTGCAAACAGATAAACACAGGGCATTCTGCAGATGGAGTTCTGGTGGAAGAAAGTTACCATTTATTTAAGATATGTTGGTTCCTAACACAAAGAAGCTGTAGCTGTGGGTTAGGACCTGCATTTTGCTGTACATATGCAGAAGCGCCCTCAAAAATTAAACCATTTGCCAGAGACTATCTCAGCACAACTGTGCCATGCAATGCCTGAACTGTGCAGAAGAAACACATTCGTGTCTTCAGCAGTTTACACCTTGGAGCACAAATTACTGTGCAGTTCAATGGGCTTTGCAAACTGACCCATAGAAATGCTTTGTGGGACAGTGCTCCCTCCAGGATTGTTTTCTCAGAAGAGGTGGGACTGGCAAAAAAATTCAGTTTTCCTTTTCCAGCATTCTCTCAGGTAGGACAGCAGGGGAGCACATTCCTCCTGGAGCAGAAAAAAACCAGAGCTATCAGTCCACCAGCTGGGCTTGTCCACAAGGATGTATCTCCTTCCCCTGCATCCCCTGTAGGGAATACCTGGATGCACGCTCATGACATGTCAGCAGCCACAGAGATGTTTTCTGTGGCTTTGAGCAGAAATGGAGATATCTATCCCATATCATAAATCTTGCATAGCAAAAAATACATGTAAAACACTATACCTGCCCTAGTTTGTAAGAGGTTATAGAAAATAAAGTTCAGAATTGCAAAACCTTTGGCTGATGGCTCTGACAATGTCCCAGGCAGATGCAGTCAGTCACAAATGGCATCAGCAATAGCTAATTAATCCCTAAAAGCACTTTGAATATTAGCAGGTTGCTTCAACAATTGTCTCTTTGTTACTACTCGGATCAGCAAATTCCCCAGGGTTGTTTTATGTTATATTATCTGGCTTTTGTCAAACCAGTGTCCTGGGACCCATGTTGCCTCTGAGATACTGACCATCCTTTCCATGGGAGGATCCACACTGTCCAGAACATTATCTTAGCATTCTGTGAGGGTGGCTTTGTCTTAGACTGGCTGGGGGGCGTAGGGGAGGAACAGGCTCAACCACCAGCAAAGCAAGAAAATCAAACCTGATATAAAACCTGCATCATTAATCACAAAGCCTGAAAACGAGCCCCCCTCTGCTGCAGCAGTGCCATACTGTGACACAGCCGCGCGGTGATGGTGGAGTGGATAGTGCTGCGCCTTCCCCGGGCGTCCCGCCTGAGGTCCGGCTCTCCCAGGGTCACCGAGCTCTCTGCTGGGGGCACCCCGGAGGGGCCTTCAGAGCCACCACACAAGCACCCAAGCCACCTGTGCGGCGGACACACTATCACACATGCGTGAGCTAAGTCCAAAAGCATCAACCAAGGATAAAGAAGCCGAGAGGGGTCTTCCATATGGGTTCCAGTTTAATGAAGAGCCCAGGGACGAAAGACGATACAGGACAGCGTCCAGGGATTATATAGGGAGAGGTGCAAAAGGTGGGCACAGTAACAATAACCAATTGGGTGACGGCCAAGGGGCGGAGAGGGTTCCAAATGGCAACTCAAGGGCCAGTGGGGAAGGAGAGGGGAGGGACCAGAGAACAGGGAACCAATGGGGCTTCGAAGTACAAGGAACATTTGAGAAACATGCATATTAAAAAAAGATATACTTATTCAACGGGAAAGGGGTGAAAGGCCAACAGGCCAACCAAATATAAGCAATCTACCTAATGCTAAGATGGCTTGTGAGTACTCACCCTAATGTGGGAGGAAATGCTACACCTCAGAGCCAGCCCACCATTGGGCCTCGACTGATTTCAGGCCCTGTGGCTGCCCAGCCAGTCTGGCTGCAGCCACAACTGCTGCAACAATACTGGGGGCCCAAACTGCCCCTTACTTTCTGCTGAGGTTCTACCGAAGCCCAGTGCAAGACACACAGGTGTCTCTGAGTTTCTTCCCCCAAGTGAATTTCAGGGTCCGGTTATGTCCTGGACTTTAATCTATGAAAACATAGCCACATCCAGCTCCTGTCTCTCACAGGCTGTGTGAGTTACGGGGAGTTTTCAAACAGTCTGATGCATCTCCAAAGAAGACGGACAACAAATGGGATCCAGATGTGTTCTCCAGCACAAGGCCTTTCTTTTGGAAGGAATTTCCCAGATCTTTCCCCAGATTTTGCTGTCGGGATTTCTTTCATACCATACAGTTGTCTGGCTTCCCTCCAGCTCCCAGTCATTGGCACTGGCTTCCCAGGGGTAAAGGCATGGTCAAAATTTTGCCTGCTCCTTTCCATTGCCACAGTCTGCTGCCTGTCCATTCTCTACACCCAGGGAGTGGAGCACCCTGAGGTGTCCTGAACACCCCACTTCAGAAAGCCAGCCACATCCTGGGCTGCATCCAAAGCTGCGTGGACAGCAGGCCTAGGGAAGGTATTCTGCGCCTCTGCTCTGCTCTGGTGAGATCCCACCCACAGTCCTGCATCCAGCTCTGGGGTCTCCAGCACAGGAAAGACATCAACATGTTGGAGTGAGGCCAGAAGAGGCCACAAAAATAATCAGAGGACTCAAACACCTCTCCAGGCTGAGACAGTTGGGGTTGTTCAGCCTGGAGAAGAGAAGGTTCCAGGGAGACCTTATAGCAACCTTCAGTACCTAAAGGGTACTGGAAGATGGGGACAAACTTTTTAGTAGGGGCTTGTTGCAGTGGGACAAGGGGCAATGGTTTTAAACTGAAAGAGGATCAATTCAGCTATAAGGAAGGAAGTTTTTACAATAAAGATATTGAGAAACACTGACACAGGTTGCCCAGAGAGGTGGTAGGTGCCCTATCCCTGGAAACATTCAAGGTCAGGTTGAACAGCAACAGTTGCTCCGAGCAACCTGATCTAGTTGAAGGTGTCCATGCTCATGGCAGGGGAGTTGGACTAGATGGCTGTTGAACGTCCCTTCCAGCCCAAACTGCTCTGATTCTGATTCTTCCATGGGAGTCCACAGCACACAGCCTGCATTTTGTGAAGAACACAGGGCACTGAGTCCTGCTGTATTGACCTGAAACAAAGCTTAAAGCTCACAGAGAGCAGACAGTGGAGCCAAGAACTGAGCCTGGGCTCCTTACAGCCTCCCTGCACCAGAAATGATGATGAAACATTTATTGATTGCAATGAAGCATTGCTGCACTGAGAGAGCTAAGGCAGGAGTCCATATGGCTCAGCGTTTCAAATCCTTTGCCTTGATATTTTTTCAGCTACAAAAATGTATGTATTTTTTCTCGCAGGCAGACATTTGGCAGCAGAGTTAAGTGAACTCTAAGGGCTGTTATACTTAGACCCATCCTTGGGAGCCCAGTGATGCATGAGAAAGAGCTCTGTCTTTACAAACTCCTAAAAGAACATATACTGCATACTGCTTTTCCATTGAGACTTACAGACAACTTCCAGCAGGATCATGGGTTAGGTTGTGGGCAGCCTAACATCAGTGCTGTGTCATCTTGTCTGTTTATTTGGTGAATTCTGATTTTCATAATTAATGCAGTAGAGAATTCAACAGAGAATTCACGTGGGGGAAGGAAATATGTCTGGGACTCCGAGGTTAAGGAATTTAAAACAAACTCTCTTTCAATAAAAGCAACTCATTAAGAGCCTCTTGATTATGCATTTGAATATTTCAATTTAAAATGCTAGTTAAAAAAAGTAAATAAATTATGTTTCAATTCTGCAAATTAAATTTATCCTCAGTTAAAGTCCATTGATAGATACCCCCAGGGTGAATTTTCCCTACATCTCATTTCTGCCCTGGGGTGTTTTCATAGCAGTCTGAGTCATCCAAAGCTCCCAAGCTGAATTAATTTCTGAATCTCATAGCTGATATCCCACAGACAAAGCCATGTCTGTGATTCAGAAACGTGCTGATTAATACAGAGCGGGAGGAAGTTGGGCACTGCCGTTTGCTCCTGCCTGTTTCCCCAGCCTGCTGGACCCAGCCTGGCTTTCTGCAGGGTCCCACACGATGCTGGCACTGGGGCAACGCAGAGACTGGGCAGATGGGATGGAGAAGCCACGTGCAGTGGTGTAAAGGTCCTGCCCTGTCCCTTCCCCATCCCAGCAGCTGGGCAGCACCTGCACTTTGAGCACATCTCCAGAGGCAGCAGCCAGGACTTCTGCTGCAGCAATGCCCCTGTGAGCCTGGCCAGCGCTCCTTTGCTCATGCTACAGATTGTCATCAGCATCATCCTTTCCTGGAGCTCGGCTCCAGCCTCTCCAGCCTGTCCTGGCCCTGCACGGAAGGTTCTCCCACAGCTTGTTTCTCCTGTCTGCTGGAGCAGCACTTAGCTGGGCTTGGAGGAGGAGGAGCAGAGATCCTTCCTCGCAGGGCAGGTGGGGCACACACAACAGAGCATCATATGGTGACAAGTGACGGTCCATAACCAGCGAGCTCTGCTGTGGGATTTCTCCATCCTCTGCATGTTGATGAGGCACTGAGGAGCTGCACGCACCAGCAGTGATGCCTCGGGCATCTGGAATTTTCAGCATTTTTGACTCCTCTGTTTTTCCTGTGAACATTCAGCTGGTTTTCGGCACCAGGCAGAGGCGCTGCCCCCAGACGTGGAACAGAAATCGTGATGGAAATATGGCAGAGTCCTCCATGAGCTCTGCACTCCCAGTCCCCAGATCCTCCTATACCTTCGGCTGGGCTTGTTTCAAATGCAGTGAGAGATGCAAACCCAGCTGTGCCAGGACTCTGCAGCCACTGAGAGGGTCCGTGGCTGGGCCCTTAGGCGGGGAGGTTCTCCTGCTGCAGTTTGGTAGATGGGCAGATGGTGCCATCAGGATGATTAACAGCACTGAAGCCAGTTTGCCAAGAGCCTATTGATTTTCCAGAAGGGTGACAAATCTTCTCCTTATGTACCAACTCTGAGACTGAAGTAATCTGCTTACAGCAGGAGGGAAGTCAGCTTTCAGCATGATTTAGGGAGGGCTGGGTTGCATCCAGACACACACCAATATTATCTTTCCTGAGTGCTGTTACACATTGCCTTAATAATTAATTAGAGATAAATAACATTTATGTTTAACACTAATTTGTAGCTGAGATAGGGCAGCAAACTGAGTGCCAAGACCAGATCCTACACTGGGTGGATGGCTTCCCAATGAGTCAAAGTGAGTAAGGATTGTCCCTGGGCTCTTTCTTTCCCCAGGGGTGTTGGTGGATGACCAGGTAGGGAAGTCGCTGTGGTGCTGGAACTGTATTAATGTCTTTTCTTGACAGATTGAGAATCTGGGGAGATTTCTGGTTAACAGAGTTTATTGGACATGAAGATTTGCCATGGTCTTCAAGCAATTGGGTTGTGGCCAGACAGAAGCAAGGGATGTCACAAAACACTGTCACCACCAGGAGCACCTTCCTCTCCTCTGGGATGGTACAGCCCCTCACGTTTGGCAGTGTATGAACACATAACAAAAAGATAGTGCTGAGCTTGCAGTCTCATCTCTTGATCTGTATGGCAATCATCACAAAAATGTGTCAAAAAAGACTGATAGGTGTTACCATGAGGCGTTTCCATATCTGTCTAATTATAATGGGAATCCAGCTGTCTGGGTTGTAGTGGAGGAAAAGTAATAAGCTTGTTTTTGTGATGTTGGATCCTGCTCATTCCCAGCCTCTCACCCTTCTCTCTGTGGTTCCTGCGTGAGGCTGAAGTGTTGGTTTAGTGAGGGGGACCATGGTTATGCTCTGACAACCATGGCAGAGGCTGACCAAGTCCTGTGGGTCTTGATCTCCAGTTGTTGGGAAAGAAGCCAGTGTGCTCTTTCCGACGAGACTGGGATGAAGACAAGAAAAAGTCTGAGCTGCCTCCCTCGTATTTTCAGAGCATCATCATCTGTTGGCAATTTATTACTGATGCTCTGCATGTACCAGGTTTACAGCAGGTCACTGGAAATGTACCTGGGCCCATTCATCATTTTTAAAAGCAAAGCAATGCTTAAGTGCAACATTAATTTACATTTACCTTCCTGCAGAAAACTGCTGCACAGGGAGCCTTCCAAAAGATGCATTTTTATTATCTCTCTCTTCTACCTTTGGCCATTGATAAATATGCATTTAGGCTTTAACCTGCCAAAGGCTTTAAGCACAGCTACATTTCACTTCCCTCCAGGGTAAGGGTTGGCAGGCAGCTGTCCATGATGAGCCTGAGCCAGACCCAAAAGTGCCTTCCCATGGTGGCTGGGGAGCGTGACTAAAGCCTGGCCCCAGGAAAAGGTGGGTCAGAGGCGGTGGGGAGAACCCCAGAAACCCCCAGTAGGGGACATGAGCCCCAGTGCAGCCCCTCTCAGGGCTGTGCAGCCCCTCTCAGGGCTGTCCTGGGGACCCTCAGCCTGAGGCTAAAGGGAAAGGCTCTACAGACTGAGAGGCATAAGGGGTACAGGACACAGTATGGGACACAGAGGAGGAGCATCTTGGAATTGGGTAAGACTTATTATGGGATGTTTAGAGGAGGAACAAAGCATGGGGAAAGGGAGGGATCTTGGTGGTTTGGGAAGGAATAAGAGTGGGAAAACACAATGATAAGGGGATAAAAGGGGCCAGTGGCATGTCAAGGGTTGGCTGGTTGCTTTGTCTGTCTGTCCATGCCCTGTACCTGGTCAGAAGGGCCTGTCTTCTCACTGAACTCCACGCCAGAGGCTTTTCATGGGTGAGGGACTCTCTATTGTGTGTGCACATGTGTGATGGGCGTCTAGGTGAATCACTGGTGAATGTCAAGCTGGACTATCTGGTGAGTAGGATAAAAGGCTTTAGGAGACAGATATTAAAACAACCATAAGCCTGGTCTGGATGCTGGAGGTACCAGAGATCTGTATGTTGGCTGCTGGAGGGACCAGGGGGTCCTGGCCAGTTACTGGGGGTATTGTGGAGTCCGGAAGTCAACTGAGAGACCTGACTGTGTGTGTCTGTGCAAGAGCCAACTGGAGATGAGAGGATTCAGGGAGCAGCTACTGTGTAGACTTGAGTGTCTCAGGATAGCAGCTAGAGGGATCCACATTGTATAGATGTCCACAAAATATATGACACTTCAGCCTCACGCAGGAACCACAGAGAGAACGGTGAGAGGCTGGGAAGAAGCAGGATCCAACATCACAAAAACAAGCTTGTTATTTTCTTCCACTACAACCCAGACAGCTGGATTCCCATTATAATTAGACAGATATGGAAACGCCTCATGGTAACACCTATCAGTATATCTATATATATAGATATAAAATATATATAAAAATATTTTTAGAAAAAAATATTCTATCAATGGGCTTCCATCATGATCTGCCAGAGGGCAGAACAGGATGAGGCCCTTGGAGCTGGTTGTTTTTGTGTGTGTGTTGAGTGTTTCTGTGGAACTGGTCACACGTGTACCCAGACAGATGTTCAGTGTTTGTGTTCATGTGCCTGCTGGGAACACACGCTGAGCCCCAGGGCCAGCTGGCACCTGCAGCCAGGGACCTGCAGCAGCCTTGCCTCTACTGGGCCACTGGATTTGTCAGCCTGTGGTAGTGATCTGTGCACTTAGGCCTGCAGTTGGGTTGGAGCCAAGGATAGCCTCTGCCAAAACTATCCAACTGCCTGAGCAAAACGATTGAAAGAGAGAAAATGGTCCTTTGAATGCCTTTAAGCTTACAAACTCCCTTTCAGTCAAAGCTGGATGATGACAGGCAGCTAAATCCCCCACTCCCAGCACCCAGGCATATCCACCTTGCAACACTGCTTGGCTCAGCCACACCTGAGCTGACAAAGTTGCTCCCAATGGCATTGAACTGCTCAGAAACCAGTCATGGGTGTGATTCATGAACTGGATGTTTCTCTACCAATCTGTCCCCTCAACAGGCACAGCCTGAGGGATGTGCTGAGACAAGTCCCCTCCAAAAGCTGTGTCACCCTGTGTCTTGGGGTGACTCTATCATGTGTATCCCCTATCATGCTCTATGCCCAAAAAGTAATATTGTGCCTTTTCTGTGCCTTTGAACTGAGCTTGAAGGAAAAAAAAAACCAGATGAACTTTCCAAAGCAGCTTCTCAAGGACACAGAGATTACACTCCTCAGTGTTGTCTGGCTGCGGGTAGCACGGAGGGAGCACCCTGCTTGCTTTTCCTTCAGCCAACTGGGTTTTTTTTCCCTCTTGGCGTGAGACGGAGAGCTGAATTTTGTTTCCTGGGACTTTGGTTTTTTTTTTCCCCTTCTCTTCTGAACTGTTTCAACAACATCAGAACACATCAGGAGAATTTTCTCCCAGAGGCCCAGGGGTGGGCCCACGCCCTCACCGACCAGCTCTGAGGAGGAGAGAGACCACACCTACAGAAGGACTCTGAAATCTTCCCAGGTTTCTCTCTATAGCGAGGGTTTTAATTCATTATTTAGCATCATTATCCTTTTCCTGGGTGTTTGTTAAAATAAATAGTTTTTATCTCTTTCACTTTCCTTCGAGGAAAAATTTCCTTTTTTCCCAAACCCTGTGGGGGGACGGGTGGTTGCAACCTGGTTTTCTCTCAGGGGCTATATTACTAGATTTTGGCCAAACCGGCACACCCTGACACAAGAGGTAGCTGGCATAAAGCACGTATTGGGCAATTGGGCAGATTGAAACATGAACACATCAACAGTGCAGAGGTACTTTCAGTGATTGACAAGTCCACTAGCAGAGATGAAGCTTTCAAGGCCTTAGGGACACATAAAATTTAATTTTGGCAAATAGCTTGCAGTCTTTCTTTCTTTTCACGTGCTACTCAGAGTTGCTGTGGAGAAATACCATGATCCAGCCCTGTATCTCCATCAAAATATAATAACAAATTACAGGCTCTTATATCACTTTGACACTCTCTGAGTGATTGCAGAGGTACAAGATGATGGATTATTTAAAACAGATGCAGCACATGTCACAAAATGAATTTAAGTGGCAAGACATTATGAAGAAAACAGACAAAAGCCTAAGAGAATCTATTTTCGTAAAATATAACGTTTCCTGTCTGAAGATAATTTTAAGTAAACAGATGAATTAGTAGGTAGATTGATAGATTGTCCACTAGGAAGACATATTTACATAAGAAATTAATACAAAATGGAGAATGGTCTTTCTAAGCAAGACATATTACCCTCTCTCCACTGCATCTGCAAAACAGGTAATGAAAAGGAAAGAACCCATGGGGCTTTGTTTAGTTCCAAACTGCTCCTCCTTCCAAAGCCCTGTTCTGTGTGCTGTGCAGGGAGGTTTTTGCTAAAGCACTGCTGATATATCACCTTGTAGATGTCTTTGAAGCTTACGGGTTCTTCCTGCATCTCTGTACAGAACACATTTGTCTTGGTTTGAAAGACAGGTGTCTACTAAGGAAGGCAGGAGCCTCCCTTGGAATGGAAAAATGCAACCCCCTTCCCTCTGAATTATTATAAATTTGAAATTGAGGGGCTTTCAGGCAAAGGTATGAGGAATAGGAATAACAGTTCTTTTACTAATATATATATATAACAAAGCAGTAATACAGAAACACTGGTTTAACCTGACAGAGCCAGGGTATGACCTGACACCCTGCCGGGCAGGGTGGTGGTAGCAGTCCAGTTAGGTGATAGCTGCAGTTCTCTTTGAAGTGGTTCTGTTGAAGCAGCGATCTTGTAGAAAAGGTCTGGTCCTCCTCAGAAGGTCCAGTGGTGGTTGTGTAGCTCTTGTCCCCTGGGAATCCAGTGGAAAAGGCTGCTTGTGCTGTTCCAAGCCCCAGACTATATCCAGGTGGGAATGCTTGGCTCCTTCCCCCTGGGCAGAGCATCTCACAATGGGATGGTGAGTCACAGGGCAAGGCACTGATGGGCCCATTAACAGGAGACAGTCCAGGGCCGAGTTATCTGTGAGTCATACAGCAAGGCATTGATGGGCCCATTAACAGGAGATAGTCCGGAGGGAGGAGGCAGGGAACATTGCTACACCTGGTTTCAACAGCTCATAAAGATGGTAATAGAATACACTGTAACCCAGGACAACATTCTAGATTGGCACTGCTCTTGTGGCTTATCATGGTCTGTAGAGCTCTGTGGGGGGAAGTCCAGTCCTTTATCAAATGGGATCTGGAGGAGGTGTTTCAAGACATGAGTGTCCAAGAGCTTGTCTGTTTTTTTCCCAACAAAGTCAGACCGTCTACAAACCTTGCCTTGACGACATTCTTAAACATGCAGGTTACTACAACACTATTTCATGGAATACATAAACTATCCTTGCAATGAGGATGGAAAATTGCTCTCACATACTGCTTTCTTATTGTTATGTACTAACTCTATTTATTTATTTATTTATTCTTATTTCTACTGAATACATCAATATCATTTATTTGCATATTTGCTTTGCTGAAATCCCAAATTGTACTGTACATCATCATATTCACCTAATTTAGTATGAATTCCCCTGCTGTTTCAATTGGACAGCTGTGGTGATGGGGAGCAAATAGTGTATTTCATCTTAGAAAGGGCCCTGTTGAACGATGTATGAACTTCATTTAATTTCCATCTTCTGTTCCACAAGTACTCCTTTCCTTTGTTTTTTATTTTCCTTAATAAATACTCATGTTTAATATTTAAATACATACACAAAAAAAAAGGTTAATAAAACAGTTTCCTCTCCCTCTTCTCCTCTCCCTTCCAACACTGGCAGCATGACTTACATTAGAGGAGTGCACTTTGGCTCAAGCCTAACCTGGGTGTTGACCGCTGGCAGTTTGCTTCTGTATGGATTCATCACTATTGATTTTTGTTCCAAGTTTAAGATGCAGGCATGTATCACTTTCCAAGTATCGGTCTCCTACAGACTTTCTAGCTTTTCAATGGCTAAAATATGCGTTCTTCCATGTCTCATGTCTGAGCTTTTCCACAGCTGACATCTGAGCTCTTCACATAAGTGAGTACAATACCCATCCCAGCAGGCCTGCGGGTAGGAGCCCAATATCACCTGGCAGGTGTACCTGCACTGGAGGCTGCAGAGGATCCTGGGGACACATTCCTAAGCAGGAAAGGTGAACTAGCACCCCTTGAGCTGTGTGCTGCCATGGGGTATTGCTTCCTTCCAGCTACTTCGCAGTGCAGACGTGCACAGCCTCTTCTGTACAGCCACGCAGACGTAGCTTGAGGTGGAATAGAGAAGCAACCCCAGATAGAGATGCCTTGGGATAATACACTGACTGCTGGGATATATCCCCTTCTTTCTGGATCACACAACAATGCCAAAATACAGAACAGGAAGCTATCTAGTCTGTATTTCTCATGGGAGACAGATGCCCTAAAATATGGACTCCAGCCAAATGGATTTCTTAGCCACATAGTAAACAGCTTTTGAAAAAGTGCTCTGAGACAGATATAGAGGGAGATCGTTGATTTTTTGATAGAAGTGGCAAAAAGTGAATTTATACAGGTTTAGCAAAAGATGATGAAAAACCTCCCCTGAGTTTCTCTTTTCCAGTTGCAGGGGAGTATACAGTGGAAACAGATTGCCAGCTTTCTATTTCCCATAAGAAAAACAACAAAAAGTTAATGTTAAGAAACAGAAACTAAGGTCAGTGTAACAACAGTTTAATTCAGAAATATGTACAGTGAATACTGGGAGTGAAACCAGTTACCCTTATCTTGAACAAAACACCCTTCTGGAGGAAAGCACTTGTTTATTTAGACTGAAAACAGGCACCAGCCAATATGCTGCCCAGTGTCCCACATCAGGTAGTATGAGCTCTGATTCACCCAAGTGATCTGAACTTTCCAAGTAGGGGGAGCAGTAAGTGATTAGAATCTTTGGAAAACTGCCTCTCTCCAGGTCAGTGCTCCACATCAGAGGCACCTGAGACACCTGTGCTCTTTAACTTATCTGCAGACTAATCCTCCCCACTCACACATGCACATACAAAATGGAAATAACAATTCAAACCTATTTACATAAATACAGCTCTTTGAAAGGCGCTAATGATCCTACTACCAGAATCAGGAGAGCACTTATGCACAGCACACACACACATACACACGCCCAAGTTGCATGGGGGGAAGAGTTTTAAAGTTTGAGTACAATATCAGGTTGCACCGAGGGGATTATTATAGACAGAAGGGAGAGGAAATTGAGGTTAAGAATGGCCCAGGAGACAAAAGGTAAAGAACATGGAAAACAAGAAAAAGAAAGCTCCAAGAAGTAGATGATTCACAGTTACTTTAGGCAGCAGTTTAAGCTTCTCAGTTTGAAAATGGAAATAACTCCTACTTAGCACCAAGAGATGGGCTGGTAATTCATGTTGAAAAGTGCCCAGAGATTCTTGGAAGAAAGGTGCTCCTGAAAATGTCATCCTTGAAGCATTTGTTGTTATGGCACAGTGTGACTGTGGACTTCAAAACTGCTACCAAAAAGTGATGTAGAAGGAAAGCAGCAACCCATCCAATACTGAATACTTGGCCAGCCCCAATATTTCTACCCATGATATCATCAATAGACAAATACTGGTGAGAAGAGTGGGTAAGAAAAAAATCTTAAGTGTTTATTTTGCTAGGTCTCTCACCTAGAAAAGCTCCTTTGCAAAGTGTACAGCTCCAGGTGCATAATCAGTTTAGAAATTTGTCTTTATTCTAATTTTGTTTCCCCCGGGGAAACTTTAACCAGGCTGCCAGAGTGATGACACCAGCACTGAGGAACTCAGCAAAACAAAGTGACAGATTCCGTGTTCTCCTAGTTCATGACAGTTACGCTCAGTTAGTGCTGTATCTTTACTTCAGGGTCAGAAGGGGTTTACCTTAAAATATTTCTCTGTCCATTTCTATGTTTCAGCATGTGCCTTCAAACCCTGCAGTCACATTAGTTGCCTGCTTCCAGCCTTGTGCCTTTAATCTCAGTCCATAACTCAGTTCTTTGGGCTGCCACGACTCAGTGCTTCTTAGAAGGGAGGGGTGGGGAGTTGCACCCAAAGTCTTTCCATTTTGGTCCATCTCTGTGCCTCTCTCAGATGTTCTGCTTAGGTTGACAGTGTGTCTCAGTCTCTTTCCAGATTGTTAATAACTTGTGAAGTCGACAGCATGGTTGCTGACATTCCCTCTTCTTCATGTCTTCTGCCTGCAAGTGCTACTGAAAGACAGAAAAACTTAACATACGTTCAGATCATAAGAACAAAGAGGTGTAGAAATTGAAGTCTAGTCTTTTTCTCTACTTTTAAGGTAGGAATTCAATCAAGAACTGGACTATCCTACTGCAGGTCCAGGCTGGTTTACCCCACTTTATTCACCTGTGGCCAAAGAAGAGGTGGAGATGGCACTGCCTCCATTGTACTCTATGCTATACATTGCGTTCCTGATGCATATATGCGACCAAGCCTGGGCCAACTCTACAAATGAATCCTAGAGAAAGCCAGACCTGCTCTGCCAGTCAGAAACCCGCTGCTATTAGCACAGCAGACTATTGGATACCTGTGTGGTGACACCCTTCCCTAAGGACACCCTTCAAGGAAGTGTATGCAAGGCAGTTCATACTAGGAAACTTTGTCAGCACGGCTGTTTGCCACTACGTCTTGCTACCAGGAACTTGGGATTAGATTCACTAAAACACATTCTCGTGCTTGTGCCACTAGTGCTTTTTTATGTTTCTGTCCTAGTCTGTGTGTATTTCTCTTGACCAAAAAACTTCCATGGAGAATGGAAGCTTGGTCATTTCAATTTCTCAAGACTGGTTCCACATGTCAAACCTAGAACTGTTCTCTTCAGCCTGTATTAGAGGTGGAGAAGGAAATAAATCCAACTTTTAAAGTGTGATGCTTTGCAGATAAGGGATGTTTTCCTCCTATAACATAAAAGCAGCTTTTATAGCACAAACACAACAGCAGCAAAGGTATCTGCTTACCTTTCCGCATGATGAAATCCAACCACAAAATAATGTTCACTTCTCACAAAATTTGGCAGTGCCTGTAGTGTTTCTTTCTCCTCCTTTTCTCATGTAATGCACACTGGTTAATGATCTCCAGGCCTCTATCATCACCTTCTTTTGTCTTGGCAGAACTGCTCAGGTCAATGCTGGCAGCCTAAGCTTTTCCTTCCTTAGTATAAATTGTCTCATTGCCTGGAGTAGTTTCTTCTTAATACCTTAGTTCTATCTTGGCAGCCACTGGAATAATAGGTACTGGGAGGCAGAACACTTTGATTTCTGGAACCCAAAAATCAAGGATGTTCTGCTGTAAGCCAATCCTGTCCATGAAGAAGCACATTTAAGTAACATCAGTAGACGTCTACATATTTGTGGACCACTGAGCGGAGATCTCGGTAAACAACTTCATTCTTCCCTGACACATCCAAGAGAATGAGTTTCATTTCTTTCCCATCTACCTCTGTGTCAGTAGTGTCAGCATTGGCTCATAGGACTTGCAAAGGTGTTCATGACACAGAGCAAAGATGAAGCATATTTTACCAGAGGGGGGATCTCCAGCTACAGCTAACTTTCTCCTAAAAGCAGCCATTCCTTGAAAATCAAGATGAAGTACAAAATGACGTATTCCCAGGATGGGATTTTTTTTTCATGCTTTTGTGAAGGGTAGAAGGAGGAGAGGAGAGAAATTCCATTAGTTTGGAATTTCCCTTATCTCCTTTTTTCTCTCCATACTCCTGTCTTACCTTTCTCCCTATTTTCTCCCCCTTTTAATTTCTCTAGTATCGGAATCTTCTGAAATTGTGACTACCTTGTTCTTGCCTAATATTATAAATCAAAAAGTAAGGTGTAAGCCAAATCTGGATCTAACCAAGACTCCTGCAGTACCCTATATTTCTGTTTTATCATCTCAGATATTGTTTATGGTTCAGTGTTCAGATTTAATTTTTTTAGGTTGAATTACTTCATTTTGTGAGATGGAATGTAAAACACTATAGTGAACAACTTTCCAAACCAGTTTTATTGACATTTTTCCTGACATGATCTGTTAGTGGAATTCTACAATGGCAACAGCTCTTTTGTGTGCACCCATGCCGCTTTTGCTCATAGATCAGTTATCACATGGGAATTACAAAAGTGTTCTCAGTCTTCAATGAGTCATGGTTAATTTATATGAAACAAGTTTGTTAGACTCACAGGATAGTAATTTCCACCATCAACCGCCTTTTCTTAGATCAGTTTCTTCTAATATTATTGCTGCCTCAGCTTCCTCAGGTGATAGGTTCCCCTGCAGAGAGAATTGACCACCACACTTCAAAGACCATCATGAAGACCACAGTAATTAAAGCAATAGGTTAATGTATCTTAATATAGCCAACCAATCTACATGGAGAATCATATGACATCGTTGTTTTTTAAAGAAGTCCACTTTACTGGCAATAAAGTGGAAATTAAACAAATCATTAACAAATCACAACATGTTTACTTCAGAAGTTTCCTTGTTCCTATTGCGAAAGACTCATCCTGTGTGAACACTTTGGAACTGAGTATGCCAAACTCCGTGGTGGAATGTGGGCTGACAATGCTGGAGTGTGAAACAGGAGTCGACCTGCCAGAGAGACCCTTTAAACATCACTTTCCAGATCTGCTGAGACATCACAAATAAATGAATTGCAGAATGAAAGAATGGATGAGGTGAGGAGGGATTAGCTACTCTACCCTTCCTTGCTCAGAGCAGGATCAACTACTGCAGGTTGCTCAGGACTGTGTTGGGTTTTGAATACGCCCAAGGATGGGGACTCCACAGCCTCTGTGGGCAGCCTTTTCCAGTGTCTGACCATCCTCAAAGTAGTGGAATGAAGTACATCCACTGGAGAGTACAAAGACAAAGAACTTCCCACTGTTAAGGGTTCTATCTTTAACTCCAGATACTGAGACTGAATTCCCTGCTATCTTGTTGGCATTGGACAAGCAATTTTTACTCTGTCTCAGTTTTCCTGGTAGACAAAGACTGCAAGGTGTCTGCAATCACTAAAAGCTGAGAACAAAAGGAACCAGAGGTGGATTGGTTTGGTCTCTCTGCAGAGAGAACTGTTTCCAAAGGCATTATTGGTGATATAGATATGTAACATGATTAGTATCTGTAATAGTTACGTGGTCAGTTCATTTGTTTCATACAGCTACAGAAGGGTTCTTCAACTGAGATGAGGGGTTGTAGGTCTAAAAATTCTAGCCTAAGGATGAGGAACTTGTTTTTATTTCATTTGAACTCAGCTGGAGACAAAAGGCCACTTTAATTTACTGTAGTGGTATAATTTTACTCTGCCAGCCCATATTTCCTGAGTCCTATTAAAGTATGATTTTATAGTGTTGCTATAAGAACTTGAAACAATTAAATCAGCAGCTTCTGACTGGCCTCTCTTGTTCCCTGGAAGAGCAACGCCAGTGCATCCCATGCAGCTCTTCAGTCATGAAGGCATTTTGTTTCGGGATGGTGTGCTTTCACGTGCACTCTACTTAGCATAAACCTCTGTATGAAAATACACATGTCGTTTCACCTTCTCTTGCTGTGCCTTGCCATTCCAGTTTCTAGATAGATCAGCCTGGCTTGTCTGCTGAGGGCACTGATCCCAAGGGGCTCTGAGAGTTAAACTCCGCTTTTCTCCAGGTACGCTGGAAAGCAATGGACCTGCTGTGACACAGAGCAAGTGGTCTGGTTCCCAAATGTGCCAGAAACTCTTAGCAGCTTAGAGAGACAGATACTCACCATTTCTGCCCGTTCTCCCACATCTACTCAGAGCTTTTCCACACTAGTCCAAGAAATGCTCTTATTTCACTGCCTCTTGCCTTCCTCACTTTGCCGAGAAGCTTTGCCTGCATGAGGACTGCAGGATGCCTGATGCCAGCGTTACAAGTCAGCGTGCAGGACTCAGTGTGCCATTAGAGCACACATGGCTCCCTCAGCATGTTATGCCACAGCAGGCAATGTACTTACTTGCCTACTTATTGACAAAAAGGAGAAAGATTGCCTTCCCCACTGAGCTTTCATGCTTTTTGGTACAGATTTACACTTGCACGCAAATTATCTGAGTTACAGACATGCCCTTTAGAAAATCTGTTTAGGAAGAAGAGCAGGGGGGGAATATAATCTGGAAGCAATCTCCAGTAATTGACAGCAATTGTCTTCTCAGCAACAAAAAAATGCCAATTGGATTAAATAAAAAAAAAACCCAAAAAAATCTGAATTTTAATCTCAAAGCCATCAGCATAAGCAATGAAAGCAAACAAGTGGTGTCTTCTTTCTCATACTTCATACTTTCTTCATCAATCATACAGATGTATGTGGTGCAGCAGAACTAATGCTTTGCTTAGAGAGTGCACATTTAGGGATAACTAGAAGTGAAGATTCAGCTTGCTTAAAGAACTATAGTTCAGCATGTCATGCCGATCCATGCAGAAAATATAAAACCTACAACATAAAGTTCAAATTCAGCCCTAAAATACATGAGCTGGATACATTAGCTAAGTACAAATGTGTGATAACCACAGTGACTTAGATGTTCCCCATAAAGCCTGCTGCTGGAGTGTACCCCAGGACAGTGAAATGAGTGTGATCTCAGCCTGAGTTGGTCACAGGGATGAGTCTCACAATATGGAGCCTCTGGAAAAAAAACTCACAAAGTATTTGAAACCCTTGGCCAAGGAATTACACAGCCTTTGCTGAAGTCTGTCTTTCAAGGTGAGAGATGAAACATCAGGCCCTTTGCCTTCGGCACAACTGTGTGCAAGACTAGAGATGTGAGACTTGACTAGAAAATGAGGCAGTTATGGCTCAGACCATAAATGTGTGTTGGAAATATATGTGTACTGTTCAGTTACAAGAAAAGTTTATGCTGTGGGTTTGACTTGGGTTAGCTGGACATTTGTGGAGTAATTCCTTAGCACAGTTTGGAAGCTGGGACCGGCAGAGAGTTTGGCTGAGGCCACCCTGCTTTGCAGCCTTTAAAGAGTTTAAGCAGTACGTATGTGGGACACTCGAGGCACACGGGTAATTGCCAGCAGCACTCTGGGCGAACTGCAGAGCCGTGTGCGTGTGCTTTGAAATGAATAAGCTGCTTCTTTACCTGCCGTCCGTCCGTGGCACAGCACAGATGAGTCGATCAACGTAATTGCTCATTCGGGTGGTTCCTTTTTCTATTTAACGAAACGTTTTGCTCCTGAAAAGAAAAAAACTAACTTCCAGGCATGATTCAAAACTCAAATACAAGCGGAATCAGAAGTACGTTTAAGCAGCACCTCTCACGCCGGATGAAGCTCTTGCAGCTCCTCCTGTGCCGCCCCAGAGGTGGATTTTTCCAGCCGTGGAGCCGCGGAGCAGGCACAGGGTGGTGCAGGGCTCAGAGCGGCCGCGAGAGGGCGCCGGGCCCCCGCCGTCAGCACA